>JAVDBV010002706.1:0-15851 GCA_032619315.1 Piper longum
TATATATATATATATATATATAATATGTGTTTGGACCCGAATAAACATAATAGGCTTATTCATAAAGTTTAAAACACATTGGAGGCTGCTTAATAGTGTTTTACATTGTAAAACATGGAAGATAACACTTGACTAAAAAAAAATTTACCGCTATGATTAACATATAATATTTTCTTTTGAAGTATTAATATTTTGAAGAATATTATGCATGGTAATATATATATTCGGACTAAGTGAGAGAATGTTAAAATTATGTGGTTCTTATCATTTATAGTTTATATATTATCTAAATATATTAATTAGTGGTATAATTAAGTTTCATATTTTTAGACTTCCACAATACTTCTTTTGGCATTCGGAACTAATTAATGGTTATCTGTTATATGAGTTAACTTCTTGGTGAGAGAAATTATAAATATGGTGTTTGTCTTTAGGGTACTTCAACTTTTCTTTAACTTAGTCAATTCAATCAAACTTGAGTGGGAAAAAAAATGATTCTAACTCCTATAGATATCTATTTTTCAGGCTAATATTCCACGACTAACAACTCATTATTTTTCAAACTCACCCATTTAATGTTACAAAGGACGATGCTACCACATCGAGCCTGTTGCTCTTGAGGAGGTGTCTGTCATCACTTTGGAAGTGCAATAGATTATAAAATCTCAAGAGTATTTTGTAAAATCATCATGGTAGGAGATTATTTGATTAAGGTAAATCAAGTATGATTTGTTTGTTATAAATATATATCAAGGACTTACATTTGGTATCAGAGTCATCGTCAATGAAATTTTTCTCTCTCGTAAAAATTTTCTACCGATGAAATCTTCTCAAGTTTATCAATCCATTAGTCATTCACAATCATTCTTAAAGAACTTGATTTCGATTTGTGCTACTTGCATGATTGACTTAAGTTGTTTTACTGTTCGACTTATATCCATTTTGATCTTGTCGTTTATATCATATTATAGAAATTATTAGTGAATAATGACTCAATGGGTACCTTACAAGTTTATTACATGCTTCTTAGATCAAGTTATTCCCACAATATCTTTCGTTAATGTCTTCTTAAATTTTTACAATTTCTCATGAAAAGATTGTTATGCATTTCCATGAGTTTGTTAATTTTTAGTTATTATAGGCGATTAGCTTGTAGCTTTCTTATTGTATCTTACTATATTGGCCCATTTAACTATATTATGACCCGTGCATGGAATTTTTTTATATCCATTATGGGTCTGCTGGACTTTGTGTTATTATGTAGGCAATCCTAAGGCTCATTTTAATCATGAACAATTTATTTTAAGTTCTTAGCCTTATTCATTGCATTGGTTAAATAGTTTATACATAAGATCAATAAATCATCCATATATACTGTGTTTTAGTCATTAATTGTCTGATCAATTTTTATGGATAATATATAGTTTGGTCAAAGACATGAACATTGACTGATTTTGGTTCGTAGAGCTATCCATATACCAACTTGATTATATTTGGACAATAAAATTAGTATGTACTTGAATTATTTAGAGTGTTTAAGTGATATATAAGTTGCTACATGTTGTCCATGAACTATCCAAACTCAATTATGAGATGTTTATTTATTATTATGCATGTGATTAAGTGGTCATATACAAATTTTAAGTTATTTATTTCTTTATGTATGTCATACATATACACGTAAAATGCTTGAACATGATGTGATAGTTTAAATATATTTGTATTTATTAAGTGATTAGTGTATTTTAAATTAATTAAAAAATTAGACAACATCTTTAATTAAGATAAAATATACATAACATGAATATATAGATCACATACGGATTTTAATACATCAAATTCTAATTAACAATGATTATTCACGATGATAGTTTTATCCAACATATAAATTATTATTATTATTTTATTTAATTAGGATGAAATAGAAAATATTTATACTTCTTAATTAGCCAACAGGCATTGATAGATATTTAATATTTTTCTAGATTCATCATTAAATTAATACATAAATTTATTTTGTGTTAAAATTTTCACCCACGAGTACATTTTAATGACATATATACTTACATTCGTAAGCATACAACTTAGTGATGAAATATAATGTGTTTCAATATTTATGATAGTAATGATTATTATATAATTCTTACAGTTATTTCATCTATGATAATTTCTGATAATAAATCTGAAGTCTCATATTTAAGTGGTGATCATAATTATAAGGAATAGAGGGAAAATGTCTTTTACTTAGGTTAAATGAACCTTGACTATGCTTTTGAAGGATTTTATTCATCTATTCCTTTTAATTATGATCACTACTTAAATAGGGAATCTCAAATTTATTATAAAAAAATTATCAAAGATGAGACAATTATAAGAAACATATAACCATGCTTACTATCGCAAATATTGAAGCGCATTATATATTATAACTATAGTGTTTACCAATGCAAACATACTAAAATGAATCAATGTCATTAAAACCTACCTATGGGCAAAAACTTTAACGCAAAATAGATTTATGTACTACTTCAATGATGAAATTAGAAAAATAATAAATGTCTCTCAATGCCTGTGGGCTAATTAAAAAATATAAATATTTTCTATTTCACCATAATTAAACAAAATAATCATAATATCCTCTATATGGGGTAAAGCTATAATAATGAATAATCACAATGTTTAATTAGAATTTGATGTATTAAAATTCATATGTAATCTATAAATTCATTTTATGTATATTTTATCTTAATTAAAGATGTGACTAATCCTAATTAATTTAAAATACAATGATCACTTAATATCAACATATATATTTAAACTATCATATCATGTTTAAATATTTCATGTACATAGGCGTGACATACATACGGATATAAATAACTCAAAATTTGTATACGAACACTTAATCACATGCACAATAATAAATGACATCTAGTAGTTTGGTTCGATCAGTCTTTGAACATTATATGAACAATTTGGACATCATTTAAACACTTTAAACAATTCATGAACATGTTAACCTTATTGTTAACATAATTAAGTGGGTTTATGGATAACTATACGAATTAAAATAATTTGGTCAATGTTCATGTCCACAACCAAATTATGTATTGTCCATAAGATTAATCGGATATTTCATGATCAAAACACAGTGTATGTGAACGATTTATTGATCTTATATATAAACTATTTAACCAATGCAATGAATAAGCCCAAAAACTTAAAATAAATTGTTCATGATTAAAATGAGCTTTATGATAGCTTGCAGAACAGCACAATGTCCATTAGTTTTAAAACAAGTAATAACCCTTAATTGATATAAGCAAATTCCGCACACATGCCATAATATTATTAAATGGGTGTAACAATCTTTGTCCTCTAATGGGAAATTACAAAATTTAAGAAGACATTAATGAAAGATATTGTGGGAATAAATTGATCTAAGAAGCATGTAATAAACTTGTAAGGCTTTACCAATTAAGTCATTATTCATTCATAAACGACAAGATCAGGATAGATATGAATCTAGTAATAAAACAACTTAAGCCAATCATGCACGTAACACACATCAAAATCAAGTAAAAATAATAATATTTTAAGAACAAATGTAAATGAACAATAGATTGATAAAATTGAGAAAATTTCACCAATAGAAAATTTATACGAGAGAAAATTTTCACCAACGATGCTTTGATACTAAATATAAATCCTTGATAAATATTTAAAATAATCAAATCATACTCAATTTACATTAATCAAGTTATATTTTTTGTCTTGATGATTTCACAAATACTTTTAAAATTTTTTGATCTGTTACACTTTCAAAGTGACGGTGGACAAAGATAAAAATTTATCTAGATTAATGACTTCAAAGACAAACACTATATTTATAATTTCTCCCATTAAGAAGTTATAAGAATAATTTGTATAACGAATGATCATTAATTAGTTCGAAATGCTAAAGAAAATCTTAAGAATTCGGAAAGAAATATAAGAATGCATAATTTATTTATATCACTAATTAATATATTTAAATAATCATATATAAATTGTAAATGACCAAGGACCGCGATAGAATTAGAATACAATTTTAACACTTCGATCAATGGAGTCCCAGCAGGAGGTTTGTTCAACGTCCACGCTGTTTCCCACCATCCTCCCTTCATAATCGGGAGGTCACCCATCCCCGCCTAAGCGCCTCGCTGCCGACCAGAACAGATGGTCGTCGGGAAGAGCATAGAGTACGCCGGGACCTTATTGCCGTTTTGGGTTTACCAGGGACGTCTCCGCCCATTGAAGCACTTCCGTTGTCTTCCTCGTATTGCCTTCTATAGAAGGTGGCAGCCACAGCTCACCGGGAAGGAGTTCAGTAGACGACGACGTTGTTAAAGAAGAAGAAACATCGCGACCCGATTAATGTGCTGATCAGATCCATTTGACTACCAAGCCTGATCACTGTTTGCTACTTCAGATTGCTGAATATGTCTGTACATTCCAACCAGTGCTGCATCCGTTTGCTTGCCTGTATCTCTAACCGTTTGCTTATTTTTCTTATTGCTTCTTTAGTTTGATTGATTTGTTTGTGTATTAATGCGTTTCTCATCTTAATTTTTTACAACTGTCTTTTGCTAATAAGAAGGCATTTTCCCGGCATTTACCAGGCTCGACTCCTCTTTAGCTTGATTAATTTGTTTGTGTATTAATTTATTTTTTACCATTATTTTTGGCAACTATCTCCTGCTCTTCTAGCAACGGCACACTTGTACAGGCGTGTTAAACAACTATCGTTTCTTTAGAATTTAGAATAATTTTTGCATTATTTTTTGTGTTATTTTTCTTAAATAAAATGTAGTTGTCATTTTTATGGAATGCGAAGAAAAATCATTTTAATAATGCTATAGGTAGTTAAAGAATGACGAATAGTGGTACATTTCAACCTTTATCCTAAACAAGGAAATGAATAGGAAAATTTTCGCAGTCATTGTCCACATCTGTGTCTAAAATTTTTTTGCGAACATTGTCGGTGTCGTCCATAAAATAATTTACAGATATTGATGGACACATGGACAAATATTATTATATATAATTCACAAATAAAGACACCATCATAAATCAATATGAATTATAAAATTAGCATAAATTAAGAAATTCAAACTCAAAATTAAATAAAAAAAATACCCTTTGAAAACATGTAAATTTCTATAATTTGTTCGAAATAGATCTAGCAGCTTGTGTGTTTTTTAATTCCCTTATGATAAGCCGAAAACACAACACCTATTACTAGACACTTAAAATTTTCAACAAAAATAATAAATTAGCAGCATATTCTCAATTTTATAGACAATCATACCATTTAAAAGGATACAAATTAAGTAACAAGAATTATCTCTTTAAAAATTTAACATAAATCTTGAGCATAAGGCATCCTCCATTTATTATGCATTTAAAATTTTTAATAAAATTTTATACATTCACAATTACACAAGCAATTACACTATTCAAAATGATAATCCTTTAAAATCTACTTAAAGTGAATGTACATTATCTATATCTTGAAAAATAATATTGGACAAAGTACAATAATTTAGTTTTGATTTTGGCATATTACGGATACGGACACTTACTAACACCTTCAGACATGTATGCAAATGTCCATATTTGTTAGTGTCTGCAAAACTGTCCGCATGCGATATGTACATTGTATATAACACGGACCTGACACAACGGCATCCATAGTTTGTGGACATCCGTGCTCAATTACTAGTCTCACCTTCAACTTGAGCCTTCTCGGTTAGATTCGGTGGTTGACGCACGAGGCTGGTAGAAGCTGCATCCTGCATTGCATCGGGCACCCACATGCTGGCAAGTACGCAAACTCAAGCTAGCTATAAAAGCAGAGAAGTCGGTGATCAATATAGAAGAAACAAGGACCAGTGAAAGCTAGAGATAAATTGATACCAGGGCTTTACACTAGCTAGGGGAGAATTATGGAGGATGTGAAGGGGCCAGTGGTGGTGACCGGAGCGTCGGGATTCATCGGCTCCTGGTTGGTGATGAGGCTTCTGTAGCAGGGCTACACTGTGAGAGCAACCGTCAGAGACCCATGTCAGTGTTAGCTCTAATTGATCATCATCAATATATAGTGTTGGCTCTTTTGATGATCGTTGTCATCTTCCTTTCTTGGCCTCTTTCTTTGTCTTCATCATATGTGTTACAAATGACGAAAAGAAAACTAAGCATCTGCTTGAATTGCCGAAGGCTGAGCACCGATTGAGTCTGTGGAAGGCGGATGTTGACGTCGAAGAAAGCCACGCCGAGGTTATCAAAGGATCGGAAGTTGTCTTTCACTTGGCTACTCCAATGGACTTTGAATCCTCCGAATCCAGAGGTAAAATGTGTGTTTATTTATATATACGTGCACCTCAAAATGTATGCGACTGCATGCTTTGTGAAAAATATGTGGTTGATTGTGCAGAATGAGGTGATCAAGCCAACGGTGAACGGGGTGGTGGACGTGATGAGATCTTGCAAGAAGGGTGGGAGTGTGAAGCGGGCCATATTCACCACTTCGGCCGGAAGTGTGAACGTGATGGAGCATCAGCTGCCGGAGTACGACGAAACCTGCTGGAGCGATCTCGACTTCATCAATCGAGTTAAATTGGCTGGCTGGGTTAGCTCACACCTGATCAACTTTTAATGCTAAACATAACATATGATTAAATATCAACATCTACCTCAAATATTTCTTTCTTGTAGATGTACTTTGTATCCAAGATACGGGCAGAGAGAGCAGCTTGGGAGTTTGCAGAGGGGTATGGACTTGATTTTATAAGCGTCGTTCCATTCATCACCCCTAGTATGCCCCCCAGCTTGATCACTGCCCTTGCTGTTGTCACAGGTTTGATCATATAATTATTCATAATATTTAACATTCTCCAGAGAATGAAATTAAACCCAAGTACACAAACAGAAAGTTATTCAGAAAATACAAGCACGTACTCAATATCTCAAATCTAATTAAGATGCTCGTCAAAAACCAGTTTGTAGTAATATTAAATATTGCAAACAGAATCAAAGAATTATATGCGCATATATGTGTGTCCGGATACAGGAAATGAGTCCCATTATTCGATTTGAAGCAAGTGCAGTTGGTTCACTTGGATGATATGTGCCTTTCTCTCATCTTCCTTTACGAGCACCCTGATGCTCACGGTAGATATATCTGCTCTTCTCATGACGCCACCATTGTTGCCATCGCCAAGATGCTCAAGGAGCGATACCCCGAGTACCAGATTCCTACAAAGTACTTAATTCGAACTTCACAATTGCTTCCCCATTAGTTTATTAGAATACTTTTGCGAGCTAATATAAAGTGCTACATATACTCATGTTTATGTTTGGAAAAGAACGTCGCAACCTACGTGCATATTGTTGTGTTTGCACTTTGCAGGTTCGAAGGCATTGATGACGATGTTGCATCAGTCCGCTTCTCTTCCAAGAAACTGACGGGGATGGGGTTCAAGTTGCAATACAGCATGGAAGACATGTACGATGGGGCGATCGAGTCTTGCAGAGAGAAGAACTTGCTGCTCAATAAAACGGTTGATGACGATCATGGCTCATGTGTTGCTCACAGTGCTCAAATACCGAATGGATCAGTTGATTCCAGTGTTCCAGCTTTTGCTGCTGTTTGATTCTCCTGATCGATTAGCGTGTTTAATAATCAGCCTCTCTGAAGTGACTTTTATTTATGTTGTTTGCAACAATTGTTATAAGTTCTTAGACTGAAATAAATATCTTAGAGCTTTCTCTGTCTTATTTATCTTAAGAAGTTATTGCTTTAATTGAAGCAAAGTTGGGGAAAATATGATTTAATTAAGAAGGAAATAGAAGATAATTGATATATTTGCACTCCCATTACAAACTACAAAGACAACGGGGGGCCGACAACTTGTGGTGAAGTTGACTACATATATATGATATATATGTAGTACTCTTCACTTTTATTTGGCCGTCGAACATTATTATTTCATTATAAACTGTAGCTAGCTACAAATTATTGCACCTTATTACTCATTGGGCACAGCATGAGTCATGCAATCAAGCTCCTCCATGAACTTCTCCATCACCTTCTCGGGCAAGCAGGCTGGGACGACGATCCCCTTCTCTCCTTTGTCATTCTCAAACGAACAGAGGAAGCTGGCCACCCCCGGACTCGTCCCAATCTTGGCCACCCCACAAAACACCGGCTGCCCCCACCCAAAATCTATGCCATCGAATCCATGCTTAGTCAGGTCCGATATATGATAGCTCCCTGAGATGGACACGGGCGGACGTCCGTTAGCCACAATATGATCGGTCACCGACTGCATGTACTCATCGGTCACCGATCCCACTGCCGCCTGCACCGCCTCTACCACCCGACCGAGGTCCGCGGATGTCAGTTCGCCGGCGGTAGACGTGACGGTCGGCAAGGCTACCACATTGCCGTAGTAGCTCAATGGGAGGGGTGGTGTGTACCTAGAGCGGGCATTGACCACGCACAAAAGCTTCACATGGTGATCCGGACGAAACCCCATGGCCCGGGTCCGGGCCCGCCAGAGTGCGGCAGCTAGCAGCTCAAATAGGCCGCAGTTCGAGAGGCGGGGTGGGAGGTGGGACCTGAGGGCCCCAATCTCGGTGGGGCCAAAGAAGAATGACCGTTCGATTTTGTCGCCAAGGTTGTCGATTGGTTCGATCATGTTGCCGGCTGGCTGGCCCGCGGGGCCGACCGGGTACTCGGGGTGGAGGAACTTGATGAGGGGCGGGTCCCGGGCCATGAGCAGGTGGCGGTCCCACACCGGGAGGAGGGAGGGGACGGTGTCCCCACGGGCAATTTGGCCGAGGGCGATCATGAACTGGCCGATGCCGCAGCCGTCGCACATCGCATGGTTCATTCTTAACCCGAATATGAACCCGCCGCAGGTCAGCCGGGTCACCTGCAACATTGGTTAGCAAGAATTATACGGTAGAGATGACCGAGAGCCGGTTTGACCTATTAACGGGAAGTGGTGTGCAAATTTGACGAAGAATCTGGTTTTCTAATTAAAGCCGCCTTCGTGGGACATCTGTGGCTTCTAATATTGTATCACTTGTTATATTCAGATGATATTTTTACTTTGGATCCGAAATTTCTACTAGCACATTCGTTTACTTCGGAATATTAGCATGAGACAATGTTCCATGATATCTGACTCATGTTCTTCTTCCTAAGCCATAATATGTGTTGTATTTTTATTTCATTTCAGGAGGGAGGGGGGATAACGTTGTGGGCAAACATTTTATTGAAAATAATTTTAGTGATTAGAGCTTGCAAACATGCCTTTATGAATGCCCACTGCTCAATTTTTTGTGGGTATTGGATCATAACATAATTGATGATTTTTTTATAATAAATGACAACTCTTTTTCTTTTCTTCAGTTGAGATGGGCAATGATAAAGAAGAAAAATATATTGACGTCAACATAATTACGTTATTAATCATACTTTCTAAAAATAATTATGTGTGTGCGTGTATTTTTTAAAATATGATCACTATTTCTATAGTTTTAATTAGTTTTATTTATTATTTGACAAGGACTATTATCACATCACAATCGTAATTACTAAGGGGAAAGCACTACGGTTTCTTGAATCCTACTATTATTATACGGAGGACTTATTCACCATTGGTGGTAACTTGAGTCACTAATTAAAAGAATGGATCTTTACTTCCCCAAAGCATTTTTATAGGGATTTGGAGTATAAATGTGATGGTTATTAGGATTCTCTGAATTTATTTAAAAAAATAAAAAGAAAACCCTGTAAATTATAAAGGATTGGTGGCTATAATCACTCCCTCGGAAGATAACACTATAGTGTAATTTAGATTCCTCCAAGTAATATCCATCGGCCTCACCTTTTAGCTAAACATGCACTCAAGCTAGCATGGGTGAGTGAGTAGACTTTCTTCCGATTAAATTCACTACAAAAAAATTGATTTTCTCCACGTTTTAAAAGAAATCTATCATTTTCTCTGTGTCTTCTTTACACTAATTTTTTCGGTAGAAAAAAAATAAATTTATTTTTATATTTAGAAATTTTTAAAGTTAACTATGTTTAAATTTTCAAACTTTTATCTACTACAAAAAATGTGGATAAACTATCTCCACCCTACTTTTTTTCACTCCACTTTTCTCCATGTTGTAATATCAATGAACATTTTTTGGAGTGAAGAAAAGTTAAAATTTTAATATATACTCGCCTTCAAATGTTACTAAATATACAAAAATTATAATTTTTCTTTATGTTTAAAAATGCCGTGGGGAAGACAGAGAAAAGTCCTTTTTTGTAGTGAATCTACACCGTCACTCTTTTGTTTTTTATATTTTAATAAATTTTGTTATTCAGAAAATACTCATCAAGGAATCATAAATTTAATCCTTAATTCTCACTGCAGGCTGAATTTAAAGATTTTCATGCCTGCGAATAATTTTAAGAAATTACTTGATTATAATAACTCATAATAATGAATGCTATGCATATATAGAAAACAAAAAATGTGCCGGAATAATTCATTACATCCAACCATCTAATTTATTTACTAATACTAGCTTTGAAGAAGGATGTTTATGACCAAGTTGTTTCTTTGCATAGGTTATTGATGCATTCATTGGCGCCACATATCGAGATCTAGTTTTTGGATGAGGTCTAGCAGGAATGGTCCCGATGATGCCTTCTTGCTCCATCAACAGTTTTATTTAGATTGATACACTTATCTTGGCCTTTTAGTATGGTAGTGCTTTATCTGATTACTTTTGTTTTTCAGTCTTCACACATACGAGTTGTGATTTTAAGTGAAGAAATATGTTAGAATTTTGAGCACTTCATCATGATGTTGAATAGAATTGTACTAGAGACCTTCAAATGTTTACTCTTTTAATCTCTTCTCACCTGTATTAGCAGCAGTGCACCTCCCACCACGTCGTCGGTCCCGGGGACGTTGTAAAGGAGCTCCTCCACTGCAGGAAACGGCGGCCGTAGCTCCCCGAAGTCGTCGAGACTCCCGTCGGAGTCGGCTTCAGTGAACACAACGCCCTCGCCGGTGGTCTCCACGATGAGCTTCCGGCCAGGGCCTTCCCTGATCCGTCCGGCAAATGGGTAGTAGTGAACGAGCAGCCTGGCGAGGGCGGCCTTCACGGCCACCGCCGGATCCTGTCCTTTCATGAAGGGCCGTCGGCGGTAGAAGGCCAGTATTGGTGTTTGGTGGCGAAAGCTCTCGTGGTCGTCGAGGTCGGAGAGGGGCTTGAACTCATGAGGGGTGGGCTCAGATGGGGTAATGAGGACTGGGTCTTGCCTTTTCACAGAAATTTGTATGGTGGAAGCCATGACTTTTGAGCTGCTAATTGATATCTATTGCTAATTTGTCTGTATGGCAAGAATGATGAAGGATGGCAAAACGGGATGAGAAATTTATAGGCAACAATGTTTGGACTTTGAAGAGGTCACACGATCACACGGGAGCTACGCACATAGTACTCTTTTCATGCACGTGTGTATTCGTTTCCCGGTACGTCCAATACATTATGTTGTTGCGAATTTTATATTTGCGTAGACTAATCAAATGCATGCACTATCTGATAACGTCTTATACATTTTATTTTGGAAATAAATGTATTATATTCTTATAATAATGCGGCTCAAAATTGGAAAGACACGTGCAATGTGACACCTTATTTTTGGTTCACGCAAGGATAAAATTAGATACGGATCGAATCGAGTCATATCTAAAGTTGTTAGTTTATAAAACTCGATCAATAATATAAATTGAAATAACTCATTTGATGTTAAGAGAATGAAATACATTGTTAAATATATATAAAAATTCATCAAATATAAATAAAATATACAAAAAAATTATGCTAAGCTCAATTATGTATAGCGTTTATCATTCTTCCCAAAGCCTACTTAGTATCATAAAACTATATATATAATAAAAAAATATCAGTAACGAGTGTTGTTATTCTAGAAATAACTAATAGTCAAACTAGTACATGAAAACTGACTTTTCTATTAAATGAAATTATTTATATACTTTTTCATATAATCTCTATAAGGACACTAATTAGGAGTCGTCGGCATCTCATTCCTACTCATCTCATGCCTTGACAAACTTTAAAACTATCCCTCACGCGGCTAAAAAATAATTTCTTTTTTTGGTTCCATCAGCCCTCTACATCCTTCGTATTAATCCTAGCCGCGAGCACAAAGGTCGAGTACTCTCATGCATACGCTTTTAGTACCCTTTGAAACCACAAGTCTAAACATACACTATATTGTAATAATTGTAATCTTTGACACTTCTCCGGGTTTGAGGACATCAAAGATGAAGGTGTCAGGATCCCTCGGGAATGGAATGACCAGCTCACCAATCCAAAGCTCGCTTTGACTGGAGTGTGCTCCCTTAAGTAGCACGGTTGCCAATTTTCCCTTCGACTAGCACACGCCCACTCGCGTAGGGTAGTTATTGGTTTTCCCTTATCCCACATCTTACTTGAAAACGTCAATAAAATCATATATAGGCCTAGGAAGGATTCATATAATATACCCGAATGCAACTTACAGACTCTAAGGGATCTCATCCTAGAAAGTTATTAGTCACGAAAGTAAAATACGTTTACATGACCTGTCTTAAGTCAGGTCCAATAAAATAATCACTTAACACGTTCTTGCGATCTAGAAATCAAATCAGCAATAGATTTTAGCGATAAAAATTGAGAAGAGTTTTACCCAACCTGTGGTCCAAGCTCCAAGCGTGACGTCTCATTTAGACGAGCTCAGACCCGAAACCTACATCGAAACCCACTCCTAAGTAAATGTTAACATCTGTATATAATGCATGCTTGTGGAACGTGCTCACATCATCAATATATCCTAATAAATAAGAGTGCTAAATAAACCTACCATTAAATATCTGGCATGCAAATCGAGACATAATAAATAAATAAATATATATATATATACTTATGAATAAATAGATAAATAATAAATACATAAAAATAATAATGCTCTAATCATCAAGTAATAATATCATTATACTATATTAATACACGGTTAAACAAGAGTAAATATCATATATACTTATGCTATAAAACATATAAATAATTAAATAAATAAATACTTAACTAGTCTATAAATAGAAAATAAATAAACAATGAGTTAATATTAGTTAATCATGAAAAATAATAATATCATAGTTATCCAATACGGAATATGTAATTAAATACAAATAAATAATAACATATATGTAATGAATAAATAAATAAAATTTAGTAAAAATGAGTAAGATTAATATTAATAAGTAAATATATCAGTAATAATAATCAACAATCACATAAGCATTCATCATATACGACAACAAGTAAATAAAAAAGAAATAACAATAATGAATATATATATATATAAGTAAATAAATAAATAATTAATTAAATAAAAATATTCATAACATCAAAATATACTAAATAATGTGGATATTCATCTAAACTAATATATAGGTTTTTGAATTGCCGAAGTCGGTCGAATAATGACTAAAAACAAGTTGAAAATGTCTAAAAATAGTGAACCGAGTTAACCCTGGCACAGTCGACCAAGTCAATCTGAGTCGACTCTTCCGAATCAAACAATAGTGCAAGCTAGGCTGGACTCGATTATTGGCCGGGTGGCTAGACGGGGGGCAAGAAACAACTTGGTGGGCAAGTGAACAGGGTCACGTAGGCGAACGCGAATGCGAGCAAATAGGTCCAACGGGTGGCTGGTGCCGGTCGCCGAAAAATGCCAATGGCGGCATGGTGGAGGTCACCGCTAGTTAGGATCAATAGCCCTGGCGACGAGGACCATGGTGGAGGTATCAATTGGTGGAGTCTTGCTATCGATTGGCAGAAAAATGGCCAGGGAAAGGGCGAAATCGTAGCAGAGTTTGAAGCATTGCCGATAGCGATCACAGCCATGGCAGTGCTTGTAGGTTGTCTCAAAATAAAGATCTAGGTGTAGAGAAGCTACGTGGGTCGTCGGATCGGTTATATGTGGCTCGTCAGTGCATAAAAATGGCCATAAATGTGGTGGTATCAGTGGAAACCGACTATAAAACTATGGCAGAGCCGGTGGTGGTAAAGGGTATGGATCAAAAGCCCGTCTCAATGCAGTCATGGGAGTATTGGTCTAGTGGCCGGGGGAGGGCCTTAGACTCATTGACAACAAGCCAAAGTGGAGGCAACGCTAGGGTGGAAACTCTGAAAATCATGAGAAATCTCTGAAAAATAACTAGGTAAAGCTAGGACTGACGTGGACTGCTCTGATCTTGCCACATGGAACGAAGTGAACGTCTAACATGTCGTAGCCTAGTGAGGCCTACCTATGAGTATATGTAATTTATAAATAAATAAATAAATGAAGACTGTCAAAGTCAAAATTGATTTGAATCTTAAAAGTGACTCTATAATTAGGAATCGAAACAAGAAAGCTATATAAGCTCCAAACCCTAAACTCAATTAGGTAAAAATCTACAACTCAAATCAAGCTGGGCCCATAGGGGTAATCTAGTTGTCCAAAATCCCTATAAGATGCATATAAATGAGATACTTTGAAAATCCTAAACGTATACTAAATGCTACAATGACATAGATTTATGCCTAAACTATCATTTACATGTTATGCATACTCAGCTACCATAACGTGTTCATACAGCCATTTAGGCCCTATGCTCGTGGTCTAAAAACTAGTTTGACTCAAGCCCAACTCGAGACTGACCCGAACCGGTTAAAACTAGAAAAAGGTAAAACCTAAACCGAAGTGGAGTTTTGCATGCAATAAATCCAAATTATGTTAGTCCTGCATCCCATATATATCGGGTTAAGATCTAACATATTTGAAAAAAAAAGGATTAATCAATCTCGAAGAAATGATTTGTTAATTAATTTACACTTGAACTGATCATTATAATATAAATTAGAAAACTTTTTGTATTTTATAGTTATCGACCTTTTTTTCCTATAAGACTTCCCCTAGTTTCCAGATTGAACCAAGAAATGGTGTGCGCCGTAAGTGATATAGTAGCTCTGAATTTTTTCCCACAACTGCGTAGTGTATGTTTTTTTTTTCAAAGCGTAGTCATAGTATATACTGCCGAACGTGTATGAGTAGGTTAAATTATTAGGAGGGGCTCATAAAAAAATACCATCGTGTAAATCGATAATTAAACTACCTGGGCACATATGACATGCGAAATATATATCCAATCCGTACTTTTAAAACTTTATTTTAAATTTAAAGGCTTCCTGAGTATAATATATTCCATCTTGTCAACGAGGCTCGAATACTGATTTTAAACTAATCCCTCAAGTACAAATGATACAAATTATTGAGAGATTATTAGTTTTTTAAAGTTTAAATAAATTATTATCTAAACTATAACTAATATGTTGATTTTTAATTTTTAAGAAAGTACGTAACGTATACTTTTCATGGGATATTAGTTACTTTTATTAGTTGTATCAAAATAATAATAATATAAATTACTTATAATTAAATGATTCTAAATATATTTAGAATCGATTCAACACTCTTATGTTTAAAAATGTTAAGTTTGTCTCACATCAATCATGAATGATGTTGGTGGCCTGTATATATACAAATGGGAAATTTTGATTTCTTAAGTTAGTTTTTAGATTAAGAGAGACTTATATGCCCGTGAAACCTTTTATAAATTCCTTTTGAGGACCCATTAGGCCTAACATTAAAATTAAAACTTTTAGGGGGGGGGGGGGGGGGGGGGGGG
>JAVDBV010002707.1:0-12976 GCA_032619315.1 Piper longum
AAAAAAAAAAACTCTTGATAAACGTAAATTAAAGGCTTCTGATTCTAATTCCAACATTTTATTACAATGGTAATTAAATGAATATTATATGAACTTTTTAATCCTGATTAATGTAGAGAGAGCAAAACCGATGCAAAGAGTTGGGAGCGTTTGGGGTCTCTCCCCTCCCCAAGGCCCCTGACCATCGACCAACTTCGTCTTTCAACGTAGCCGTCAATCTCTCCGCCGCCGCCGCCGCCGCCGCCACTGCCACCACCGTAGTCGATCGTTCCCTCCGCTCCTCCCTTCAATCCCCACCATCAACGACAACAACAACTACACCAGCACGACCGCAACTCCTCGTGCAGCTAGGGTTCTGTACCTGCCTTCCGATTTCTACTTCTCAATGCTGCTTTGGTGAACCGGAAGAAGAAGCCTGACGACAGAAGACCGCCCGGAATGGCCTCATACAGACCACTCCCAGCCCCCCAGCCCTACCCTCCCCCCGATCTCCCCGCCGGATCCCATTTCCCCCCTCAACCACAACCCCCGCCACCACCGCCGCCCGCCCATCCCCAATACCCATACGGCTACCAATACCCGTACCGGCCGCAGCCGGCGGCGGCGGCGCAGTACCAGCCACCGCCTCCTCCGCCCCCCTCTTTGTACTACGACAATGGTAGCAACAACAATACCACGTCCGCGCAGTACCATCCTCCTCCCCCGCCGCCGCCATTTCCGCCTTCTTCCCCTCCGCCGCCGCCGGCGGCCCCTCCTCCGCCCCCGCCTCCGCCCCCCGAGCCGTCTTCGCATCAGCAGCAGTCGAAGCCGGCGGAAGCGCGGGTGGCGAATGGGGGCAGGGTCGAGACGGAGGAGGAGAGGCGGGCGAGGAAGAAGAGGGAGTACGAGCGGCAGCGGCAGGCCGAGAAGCAGCGGCTGCAGTCGAAGTTGTCGCACCCCAATCCTTTGCACAAGGGTGGGGCGCCGCCGCAGCTCGCCGCGGCCGCGAGGCCTCATCCTTCTATGGCCGGCCCGAGGGTGGCGGAGAGGAGGACGGCCCCTCTTCTCGCCGGGGATAGGGTCGAGAACAGATTGAAGAAGCCCACTACTTTTTTGTGCAAGATGAAGTAAGATACACCTTCCTACTTCTTTTTTCGAACCATGAGCATCTCTGAAGGATGGAGGGGTTTTATAACTTAAATAATGGTGTTCCATGGAATATTTAGTTGAAAATGTCATTTGGAAGTTGATTTACGATTGGGTTTGAGTGTGATAAGGAATGCGGTAGTTGTTGAGATAGAGTTCCAAACTGTAAATTAGTTTGAAATTGAACTTAATTGAATCAAAATATGAGCCAAGCTTAAACGGTAGAATGGGAGTTTTGAGCACCTCAAACCAATTGTATAGATATGTGCTTCCTTTGCAAGCTATCAGAGCTTCGTCTTAACTAACTTAAGGACAAACTAGGTTTAAACAAAGTGAGGCTCAACTTGACTCAATCCGATTGCATCTATCTGCATCTGATAGTTGCGGAGGTCTTAGCTGCTTAGCAGACGGGGAGCAATCTGGCGTTAAAATGTTTAAAGCTTTATTGAGACCCCTAGTGGAATAACTTTCCATATCATTATTTGATGAAAAAAAATATTTTCATTAACCAAATTATTCTGTCAAAGATGGAGGTATCTTGTGGCTTAAAAGCATTCATAAATAGCATGTAATCATTTTACTTTATTTTTGGAATGTGGATTTCTAGTCGCCAGTGAAAAAGTTACGTTTTTTCTTTTGTCTCACCTCTGTAAGCAATTGTTAGTTCTATTCAGATCAGATCTTATTCAATTCATTCCTATCCAAATTTCTTTCACCTATTATTTGTGCTGAACTAGCTGTTATTAAATACCTTCAAGAGCTATTTTTGCAATTCTTTGTGATTGTTCTTTCTTACTTCTTTATTGAGAAACAAGAGCTTGAAAGCACTCGTTTTGTTGATCCATATTAATGTTATTAAATGTTAAGGCTGACATTCATCCCTGCTTGACGGATTGGTCTTGCAGTCAAGCTCCCTTCTGACCTTGCCAGCTATTAGTGTTATATCCATGCTAAATGAAGCTGCTATAGCCACTGTAAACACTTCTTTTTATTCATCTTGCTCAAAGGATCTAGACTATCTGATCTTGAATGTGATCCCATTGGGAAATTTGTACTGGTTTCTCATGAGTATTTTACATCTCTTTCTAAATTTTAATAGTTCTCATACTGTTGCAGTGTTGTATTCGAACTTGACAGATGTCATATTTATCCTTTTTTTTTTTAACTCTTTGCAGGTTCAGGAATGAGCTACCTGACCCGACAGCACAACCAAAATTGCTAGCTATGAACTCTAACAAAGATCGGTATGTTTCTTATCCTTTGTTTTTTCTGTAGTTATAGCCAGTTAACGATTTTTTGCTAGAATGTAACTTTTTTGGCCAGTCAAATATCAGTTCTCCCGAACTTATCAGTGGAGAAAGTCTTGTGTACTATAATCCTTCTGGGCTTTGATTCTAGCTTCCTCATGAGCTGTTTAACAATTATCTTCTTATCTAATGCTACAGATACACCAAGTATGCCATTACATCTTTAGAGAAAATGCACAAACCTAAACTCTTTGTGGAATCAGATCTTGGGATACCTCTTGATCTACTGGACCTCAGTGTTTACAAGTAAGAAACCTCTCTCTATGTTCTCATGGACACTATTATGATTTGAGTTTGAACTAATGAAACTATTTTTCAATTATATAGTACCCCCTCTATAAGACCACCTCTTGCTCCAGAAGATGAAGAGTTGTTGCGTGACGGCGACATACAGAGTCCTTTTAAGAAAGATGGCATTAGAAGGAAAGAAAGACCCACTGATAAAGGTGTTGCGTGGCTGGTTAAAACACAATACATCTCTTCTCTTAGCATGGATTCTGCAAAATCGGTATGACGAATCTCCTAGAGCGTACTTTTCTTCAATGTGGGAATATACTTAAAACCTGGTGTAAGGGTCGAGTTTAAAATTTTCGACTTCATTTTTTCAATTACTTTATGGATTTATAGATATGTGTGCTGAAGAAATTTGTAGATTTAAAAAAAAAATTTATGGACTCACAGTGAATTGCCTAAATCTTGAAAGTCGAGCTTTTTAAAAGTCTGCTGATTGTGATTGGCTGTGTATGAATTGTACAGTCTATAAGCGAGAAGCAAGCAAAGGAGATGAGGGAATCTAGAGAAGGGAGAAATCTTTTTCTGGAGGATCTTAATAACAGGTAATCCTTTGGAATTATTTGGATCATAAGAACTACTCTTTATGAAAGTTTATTGATGTGAGCTTTTGGATAAATCTCTCTTATGTCGAATATTGCTTATTCTCTTCATCAGGGAAAAGCAAATCCAAGCCATTGAAGAGTCTTTCAAGGCTGCCAAATTACCTCCGGTGCACCAAACTAATCCACACCTTGAACCAGTTGAAGTTTTTCCATTGTTTCCAGATTTTGACAGGTATATGTTACATAAAGTGTTTAGAATGCTTTGATGGTTGATGCAAGAGCATCTTAGCTTGCAGTTACTATTGTAATTTTTTGTTTTGGATATTCTTTCTATTTTCACAATTATTTTCGTTGAGGTTTTAGTGTCCAATTAACTTAGGATTATAGCAGTAGTTTATAAGCATGGAACCTTTATCGCTGTATGGAGGTTCTAGTTTTTTAATGACCGAAAGCCAGTAACACACAGTGGTGTTTATTATCTTCCTCATTGTCTTTTGATTGATTGCCTCTTTGTTTTAATTTCTTACCGTTCCTTTCTTGAAGTTATCCTTCATTAGTGGTATATCTTGCTTACTTGCTAAGTTTTTTCGTCTATGATTAGTAATCATTGCAGGATGTGAGAATTTTATCATCGTCCTGATGTTAAAACTTATTGCTTTTTGTTTCAGGTTTGATGACAGGTTTGTAACGGTGACTTTTGATAGTGATCCTACAGCTGACTCTGAATTGTATAACAAGTTGGACCGGTCTGTCCGTGATGTGCATGAATCACAGGTAAGCTGGAAAGTTGACTTTATCTGCATCCATGTATGCTTTATAGTGCATAGTTATATCAACATCCCACGTGCTCTTGTGGGTATAAATTTTATCTTTTCCTTTCATTGTCAAATATATGAAAGTCTAGGATCTAGGACTCCATGCCCCTTACTCCCTTTTGGGATAAGGTGGAAAAGAAAAAAGACTAAACTTTTCTTGTCAATTATGCTCTTTAATATACTTCCCGTGTGTTCAGAAAATATAGCTGGTGATTTGTTTTGTTGTCAAGCTTCCATAGCAAAGCAAACTGGAATATTTTTTGCTTCCGGCCTTGCAATGGAAGATAACAATTTTAATGTTTATTGGGCAACCATCATTTCTTGAAGCCAATCCGAGTAGATAGTATATCTTCATCTAGGTATCCTTCAGTAGAGAGTTGTCTGGATAGGATTAGGCATTAAGACATGACATATTGTTTTTTGCATGGTTTGTATGGTCTATTAAAATGTGAAATGAATAAATCAGTAATGAACCATCTTTTCCTGCCTAGGTGAAATAAAATGCAGATGTTCACGGCCTTTTTTCCTTTTTTTTTAAAAAAAAATTCCTAGGTTCATGTTGGTGTAGTTTATCAATGCATTCATTTTCTTTCTCCTGGAATGCCATTTTGTGAAATTTAATGGGGCAATCTGAATGCGGGTTATTTTGCAAATTCTTCCATGACCTTGGAGAGATCTTGGGGATGGTTTCTAGATCTGAGTTTCAAATTCAAGCTGTTTCTCAATGGTCAATGGGTTGCAAATATTTGATTTTTGTTCAATTTGAACAGGCTGTAATGAAAAGCTATGTAGCGAGTGGCTCAGATCCAACCAAGCCGGAGAAGTTTTTGGCCTACATGGTTCCAGCACCAGACGAGGTTCATTTCGTGTTTCTTTCTAAATTATCGTCATTACTTGAAAAGCAAATGAATATCGTCTTGGTTCTTAATTGATATTTAACTATTATTTTTGTTTTTTGTTTTCCATGTGATAATGCTCGAACCATTTGTTTTTTCTTTGATGCATTGGTTTCTTCTTGTGAATCTATTGGTTTCTTAATTAATGGTTGAGTTCTGGTTTTTAGTAGTTTCCTATCAAACTTGCTTGCTTACATGGTAGTGGGTTAATTAGGACAGAAATATTTGTATTTCTATGGGTAAGTGGTCATTGGAGTTTTTGGTTGGGAAAATTATGAACTTTTTTTTCCCCCCTAATAATTTACCCCCTTTTCCCTTGATTACCTGTTTGTCCCTGTTGAAATTGTCAATCCTACCTGATGATTTCCATATTATAGTGATCGCTATCAGGCAGTGACTGATCATGTGTTACTGTTGCAGCTGTCCAAAGATATATATGATGAGAATGAAGATATCTCATACTCCTGGGTTAGAGAATACCACTGGGATGTATGTGCCAACTTTTGTTCTTTATACTGCTTGTATCTTGCTTTGCGCACTTTGTTTTATTTTCTTCTGTTTTTTGCAGCTAAGAGGTGATGATGACCCAGATAATCCCACCACCTATCTTGTTGTTTTTGAGGATCAATCTGCACGCTACTTGGTATTTTATGAATTTTCGTTTTTAGATAAGTATGTAGCTTGTAGCATCCATCCATGTTCTGTTGGCTTTAGGAACATATCTAATTTGAGCTGAATTTGACTTTATAATTGTCTTTTTGACATCTTGCCATCTGGACAACTTAAAGCTTACTATGTGATGAGGGTTTTCTTATTCTATGACTAGTCTCTTTAACCCTTGAAGGTGTTAGGCCGTCATACTTTTTTCCTTTTTATGCAGCCTCTTGCCACAAAGCTTGTTTTACAGAAGAAGAAGGCAAAAGAAGGAAGGTCTGGTGATGAAGTTGAACACTTCCCTGTTCCTTCCAGAGTGACTGTCAGGCGAAGAGAGACTGTTTCTGTTGAGGAGCTTAAGGATCCTGGAGGAACATCTTCTCATCATAATGTACATTTTTACCTCCCAAGTTTCTCTCTGTAGCCGTTCTTGTAACTGGCTACAAAGGACCATCATTTCTTCTGTTCATTTAGATATATTTTCAATTTTTTTAGTTATTTTAATTCTTTTAAATGTCTCAATGATCAGGATTACTCAAATGCTAGAGGTGATATTTTGAATCGACGATCTAGCAGTGAGGAAGCCCATGAGTTGCGCCAAAAGGTTGCACACAGACAGAGCAGGGACCACTCAAGCGAAGAGGAGGATCTCTCAGATTAATCTGATAGCTCTTGAAAGACTATATAATCTATACAAGCTTTCGGCCACGACCATATGCATCATTTGGTTGCCATTCAACACAGTTCAAGAATGCCTTTCTTAACTGAGTTCTTATTCGAAAGTGGAAGATCGCTATCGTTACCAATGTGTTTGATTTTTGCTTAAAAACTATCCATCTGTAAAGGTACGCCCCTTTCATTATAGATCACTTTTATGTGTATATATATATGATCCTATTTAAAGGGTATTTTTTTTAGTTTAGTTGACGTACGATTTGTCTTCTTATCCTTTTGAGTGTTTTTCTTTCTTGTGTCCAGGTTGAATATACTGATGAGAATAATGTAAATCATGTAATATTTGTTAGCTTCCGAGAGTTCAAATATATCAAGAAATGCTAATGTAACTCCATCAGGTAGATGAAACAAAGGTTATCGCTCAACTTTGTGTATTCTTCTAAGATGGTAGTGTTTTTATTTTGATTTATTGCAATTGTTGTTCCTAATTTTGAGTGTTTGTATACCATCGGTGGATTGATGTGAAAGTTTAACACTATGATCAGTAACCAAATACTGTGTGCTCTTGCCTTTGAACTGTTAAGGCAAGGTGTGATATCGGATTATGAGTGCAAATATTTGAGAATTCCTCTTTTCTTTTCCTTCGCATGAGGCGTAATCCTTTTGTCAAGCTGTTTGCAGCTGGAAGATGAGGACGGATGCTTATTTATGGTTACAAATAATATTTTTTCGATGGATGACGAAGAACGTTATTTGAAGGCATATTTTATTATTCTGTTACTGTTACGAAACGAAATTAACCTTACACTAGCATATATGCCGAGCAACCGGGGGCCATGTAGCCCGCCCGTATTTGGAAAACGCTGATTACATTGCTTACGTGCGTAGGGACATGGCAAAAATGTTTTGACTGGTGATAAATCATATGGGGCGTTTTGACAATATTAGAGATAGTAACCATTTTTTACCTCATCAATTTGTGATGGAGATAATATTACCATTCTTTCATTTGAAAAATATTCAGGGTACGAAGTTTATATGAGGTACACCAGAAATCACTTTTTAGTTAGCTCTACATAAAAGTGTCCTTATACACATGGAAAGTTGAGTGCACCAATAGAAAGTTAATTATTAAGTTTTATTTTTGTAGGCATTAATGTGAATTATTTTTTATCTTTTAAAAACGTACTAGTTTAAAAATACTTTAATACTACAATCACTTTTAAGATGAATGGGCAAAAAAACATTAGATAAATCCATTAACACCCTAATTTGTTTTTACTGATGCCTTTTTTCTCAGCCTCACCTTTAGGCACCGTTAAGATGATCACCTTAATGAGCATAAGAAAGCAAACCAGACTCAAAATTTTGTTGCATCTCTCCTAAACACCCCATGGACCTAGCAAAATGACAGGTTCTCAATACCACAACCATTTTCTTAGTAGGCAAACGTATGCTTTAGCACTTCCTAGGGTTGATACCGTTCTCATCGGCGGACAGGTGCCATTTCACACAAAGGTGCAATCTTTCCTCGATAGTATTTGTCGAACAAATAACCACAGATCAAGCCTTGGAACGTTCAATCGCCTCATTTGATATGCACGGCCTGTGGGGAAGTGTACAAGTCATATCACAAGACAGTACAAGTCATCTAAACCTTTAGTCAATATCGGAAATATCTCTCCATAACCATTTCACAGTTTCTTTCATAAGAAACTTGACCATGCTCTCTAGTGCTGACATCTATTCGCAAGTTCCTTGTGGAAAGAGAACGTAATCAATCATATTCGGAAACAACTCCTCTCCCTGTGGTTGTTTCCAAAAAAAAAACTCACCTTATTACAATCAGAGATCTCTTAGATCTTGGCGTGTGCTGCCTAGCTTAATACCATGATCCCCAATTATTCGTGCAGCCCCGAGTAAAACCTCATCTTGAGTTGAATAAAACTCATCTCTACCCTGCATACAAAATTAGCAAGTTACAGTCAGTAAAGAAGCTTGATGCAAATAACATAATACAATCGGCTACATTGTTTAACACCATCGTTGTTCAATTTAACAATTCAACTTCATTTCTTTAAATGGTCAAAAAATATTTTATTTAATATATTAGATAATACCATGTTGTTAAGATTGCATCCAATGGTCAGTTCAGCAAAAGAATCCTCAATTCGAGAAAGAAAACAATATGGAGCCTCTTTCCCTCCATATACATTTGGGTTCGACCTAAGCATTGCCTTTACATCTTTAGTAATATCTGATATTTTCTGAAGATCATTAAGTTGCAAAGGAAGCTTCAAAACAATTGCCCGCCATTGCCCACGTGATTTGTTCACAATGGCCTGAAAAGTCAATTAAGATGAGATTAGATAAATGAACTTAATTAAAAACTGAAGTCACAGTTTTAGTGTATAATAACTGAATACCTGACTTGAAAATAATGAATTGGGAACTATGATCGGAAACTTTTCAGAGTTTAACAGAGACGTTGTTGTAAGACCCATCTCCACAACTTGGCCTTCTATAGAGCCCGCCTAAAAATCATTAAATAACAAAAAAATAACTTCATAATATAAAATAACACACCAAGTCATTGCAAGAAGATCAAGTTGTCTATACTTTTATCTAGCCAAAAAGATATACTTCAAGCGACAGTAGTTTCCATCAAATAATATCAAGGAGGTATCCAAAAACAAATAGGAAGCATTCAAAAACTGAATGTAGAAGTTCACTTTTTGTGGCAGGCTAATAAGCTGACCAATAAGAACAGCTTTTCTGACCTTCACCACCACAACCTTGTCAAATAAAAGTGTCTTAGACAAGCAATTGTCCAATAAAATATTCTATTGCAATTTAGTCACAAAATAACAAATGCATTTGCCAATTCATAACCTCATGATCAGCTACACTAACTCCATCTAATGAAGCATTGCCAAGTAAATGTCTCAAAAAGCAATTGTCCAGTAAATTGCTTCTAATTCTAATTGCAGGGGGGGAAAGCACCTCTCAACAGTCAGATCCCTATGATCACCTAAACCAACATTATCTAATTAATCAAAGTTAATTTTCTATCAATCGTAGACAACATTTTTTAACCCATGAGTCACCCCAATCATTTGGGATTAGGCAGATGATGATGGTGAAGATCTATACCCCACACATTTGGGATTAGGCCGATGAAAATGATGAAGATAGTGAACACGCTTCAGTAGTTGAATTGAGTTACTTAACCTTGATAGTATCGCCTATAGAAAATGGCTTTGTAAATTGTATGGAGAGCCCACTGAGCATATTGCCAAGAACATCTCTAGCAGCAAAAGCAGTAGCAACACCTGCATCGCATATCAGCTTTCAGAAGTTAAAGAAACCTTGAAATGACAATCATTAATATCGCCCTACTTGCTCAAAGATATACAAAATTATTCATTCAAAAAAATAACTTAAATGCCATAGTTACAGGCTAATCTTATTCATTAATAATCAACGAAATGAATCCACCAATGCTGGTAATGGAGCCAAGGATGACGCAATTTTAAGATTTTCAATCCCTCACAATTACATCCATTTTGATGCAGAGGGCTCATCGATCAACAAATTTACATCTAACGTTATCAAGTTATATAAGAAATACATTCTTGGCACAAAATCCATTTGTTACATGTGCCAAAAAACTAAAAAACTTTAACAGGCTCCACACCAATTACTTGAAATAAGTAGGCCAGTGGATATATACCATAGAGCACACGGTTGAATATATGTTCAAGTAAAGTCATAGATCTCTTTAGATTCCTAACCTCCAATACCACCAACCGTAAGGATAGACTGAACAGCAACACCACAAGCCTCAGCAGAAGCCATTAGTCCAATAGAAATGAGTCCTACAGTTGAGAGTCTGTCAAGAACTAAAAGTTTATCCTTATCAAGTGCAGCAATACTTTGCGAGGCCAAAGCCCGTTCAAAAAAAGTTGTCTTCCACCTATGGAGAAACCATACAAATGAGAGAACAACTGCTCCTCTCCAAGCTGGGCCAATATATTGAGCGGCAATAGTGGTTGGTGCAATTAGAACAGCCCTTCACAAATGAAATGATTAAAATGAGATACAACAGATCACAGGAGAGGTCATAAATAACGGTTAAAAGAAAGTAGTCATAACTTGCAACTTACAATTGAGAGAATGCCATGAAGGTAATAAGATAGCGTAATGGATCTTCCAAAGCACCCCAAACGCTCTTCTCATAAGGTTGCTGTTCAATGGAAGTTGGTCCATACAACAACACTGTAGGACCCTGCAGTGAGTACCTATGTAACCTTCTCAAAACTTTGGGCATGAACAGCCAAGCCATCATTGTCCCAAAGACAGTACCACCTACTGGAATGATAACCTCTTTCAAAAATGGATGGGAGTCAAGCAGAGCTTGGATGTAAGGTAAAACTGCATCAGACTTATCCTTAACTTTCTGGGAGGCATAAGTCGAAGCATTCACAACAGATTGATAGGCATGATTGAAACTGCTTGCCCAATCACTTCCACCAACATCAATTGCATTATCAGAAACAGAAGGTTGAACTCCATCATTCGCATTCACATTAGATGACGAGTATGCTCGTGTACTAAAGGAAAAACCTCCACAACCAAATGTGGGTGACAATGATTTATGACCATGAAATGAACTCTTCAGAAATAAGTTGTTCCCCGAAAAAACTGATGGTGCACAGCTGGGCTTCCAGCAACGAATGGGATCAACACCATCCATAGATGTCATTGAGCTAGTTATTCGATTGCCGTGACAATGGAGATCAACGCATTCGGATAAGCTCGCATAAGAAGAACTAAGCATGCGACCAACATCAACATGACTTGCAGTACAATAATTTGGTCGAAAGCAAGCCAGCTTTAGAATGGATACTTTAGCGGCCCCAGCCATTTTTCCACTTCAATGTACTACACATATAAACAATTGGAAACATAAATACATAGTCAGAAAAAAAAATTTCTGTAACTAGTTCTAGAACAAAAATATAAATAAACATCATAGGCTGCGACTAGTTTTAGAACATCTCATATCATGCAGTGAGTTATAGTACATCATTTAAAAGTCTTTATCTATATATATAAGAAGCAAAACCCAATAATTTGTTAACACTGGAAACAAGTAGAAAAAAAGAAGAAGAAAGAAAAATCAAATGAACATGAAGCTATAGCATCGAATAGAAGTAATGTCGGGGAAAAAAAAGTAATTCGAACTAGCAAGTAAAAAAAACCACTGACGGTCAACAACATGTGTCGACCTGCTAAAGGAGATTGAAAATTTCAAGATGATACAAACAAATGAGATAATGATTCTGACAAGGAGCCAGCCCTCCTTCGTTTTGGAAGCAAAACAGAGAAGGCAGAGAGGCAGAAGGACGATTCGAAGGAGTACCGGGATTTACTTGTTGACGTCTCTGGCTAGCACTGCCCTGACTTGGGAGAGGAGCCGGTCAACGTGGTGGTCGGACGAGGATGTCCGGATCTGGCCAACTTTACTTATTTAGAACCCTATCCGAACTAGCCTTGCTGGCTTCATTCCATGTTGGGCCAGATCCTGTTCGACCAACCTAAAAAAACATCAATTATTATTTTATTTTATTTTTATTTTTGAATCTTTAGTAACTTTTTTTTATGCCATTTGGGCAAAGAGACAACTCTTTTCTCTCTTTTTTCAAAAAAATAAAAAATCAGAGTTGTTGGGCTTAAGCAAACCTAACAGCTCAAAAAAAAAGAAAAAGAAAAAGAGAGAGTTATTGGGCTTTGAGCTGTAGCTTCAGAATCGACTTGGCTCGAATGAATAGACCGAGCCGAATGAGGCTAGGCTCTAACTTCAGGGTGGAGCCATGGCCGGCTCTACTACCATCTATAATCATTTTATCACCTTTACAAAATAGGATTAACCCATATGAGAACATACATTTTTAAAAGGCATCCACCTATCATCTTGATATTAAAATTGATATAAACACAATTGAACAACATTATACCAACCGCTACAAATTTATTCCCCTAATGGGCGTTTGGACACAATAGAAAATTTTTGTAAATTTTATAGAAATTTTTATATAAAATTTATAGAAAATTTTATTATAATTTTTGTTTTGTTAGAATTATAAAAAGTAAAAGACCTTATAAAATTATGTTTGGCACATGCATTTTTTAAAAAAAATTTAAATGATATTTTTTGATAGTATAAAAAATAATATAAGAGCAAGCGAGAGATGAGGCAAGAGGAGGCAAAAAAATATGGGGAGGGGAGGGGAGGAATGAGGCATGGGCGTGGAATAAGATGGCAAGGTATGTAAAGATTGTGAGAAAAAAAATATTAAATTTATTTGTGAACGACACTATTTTATTTTCTAATATTTTATATAAAAATAGTGAGTGCCTTTAAGGTTTTTTATTTTTCTAACATTCACCAAATGCTAATTTTAATTGTTATCTCTATTTTTTTATTTTTTAATTATATAAGTCTAAAATAACATGACCAAAAACTTTATAATTTTATATTTTTTGTGTGAAAAAATTCAAAATTAGTCTCAACTCTAACATGCACCTTGAAGGTATAGGCCAGGTCGTAGCCGACCATAGGGTGGCAAACCTGGATGACCAAAAGAGTGAGCGACAAGAAGGTA
>JAVDBV010002708.1:0-18738 GCA_032619315.1 Piper longum
ATTCAAAATAATTTAAAAAAAATCCAAAAAATATTAAAAATATAATAAAATATAATACACATAATAATATCAAAATAACATCAATATATGATTTTTATATATTTATATTATAAATTGTCAATATATATTTTTATAAAACCGATTCGGACCGATTCCGATTTCGATTTCGATTCCGATTCCGATTCATTGAAAAACCGATTCCGATTTCGATTCCGATTCATGCAACCACGGTGTTTCTTTCAAAAATTTTAAAATAAGTCATAATGATGTCAAAGAAAAATTTTGTCTCCCTCCTACTTATGTACTTTACTTTATTTTATATATATATATATATAGATATATATATTCAAACCAATTCGGTAGGTTGTGGCTAGGTTGCGAGTGTGATTATGGGCTCAATTTGAGATTTCCTTTTATAGATAAGGAAATATTATTTCGAATAAAATATGTTTTGAGTATATGTTTACTTTTAATAAGATTGACAACTTATTATTTCCTTCACGAGATGCTATATTAGTAAGTGGTGTGTTCTTTATTTTATCCTGGTTTATGATCAACATTATTATATATTTCATTGATAAAATAATCTATACTTGAAATAATGTAAACAAATACTCTTGCACATTTGAAGCCTCAGTTTGAAACATTTCATTGTACTTCTATCACCCATTTTTAGATCAATTTTTCTGGATCAAAATTTATTCTTTAAATCAATTCATAGTCAAACTGATTTGCTTGGGCAATTATAATGGCGTTAAAATGAACGCAGTGAATTAAGCATATTAACTTACCCTATGATTAAGTGATATAATTATTTTTAAAAATACGTTAATAAAATTGGTTTAATTGCGTTAAATAAGACTTAACAGTTCGAAACTATGCTAAACATAAGAGAAGATGTTTTACAACCCAATCACTAATGATCAGAGTCACATTTGTCGAGGATGATCTATATCCCCAAGGTAAGACTTCCTGGCCCTTCGCCAATATCTTTATAGGCAAATTGAGTGTTAAGGAATCCGGATTGTTGTTGCGTTTGATGCCTCAAACTAAACTGGCAGATTGTAGGGGTATAACTTAAAATTGCCTTCTTTGTTCATTGTTGTATGTCATCCACCGGGTGAAAACTACGCATTCAGATGCAAAGTAAGACCGGGTTCTTAGTCCTTCACCAATCTCTAAAAAGATTGTAGGGAGTTTAACTTAAAAGAGAAAAAATTATATGAGCTATTTAATTTAAACTTTTTATAATGGATAATATATATATATATATATATATATATTAAAAGTAAGGTGCATAAGTAAAAGGTTAATAAAATTTTATTTTTATTAATATCATTATCACCCATTTTTAAATTTTTAAAAGATACACAAATTAATAGATATTTTAAAATTATTTTTTTATTACAATTATTTTGATAATTAAGATGAAAAATTTATAAAAAGTAAATTTTGTTAAAATTGTATAATTATCCTTTTATTTATAATTTTATTTATCTATATATTTTTTGAATTTTAAAATTCATTAAATTGTTCAAAATGAAAAGTGTAGCTCATATAAGATGTATATGGGGTACAATACATGTATACATAGAGCTCAGCTTAAAATACCAGTCTTCTTTATTCATTGTTATACGTAATCCACTGAGTGAAAACTATGTGTAAGATCGAGTTCCCGATCCAATCTCTATATATTTGTATATTTATCCCACCTGTATATTATTATCGCCGCTAGTCTTAGCGAGTCCGACTGCAGGGAGAAAGTCTGGTCCTCCCCCAAATAAAATCAGAATTGCTAACGACGAAGGCTCCGCCACCAACGCTGCCGTCTCCTCCTACGCCGGCGACGATCGAAGCCGTCCATCCTGGTCCTCTCCGGTATGCGTCCCTCTTTGTACACTCCTCTTTGCATTTCACCTCGTTTGTATTTTTTTTTTCCGCCCGATAGGGAACCTCGCCTTTGATATTAATCTATCAAATAACATTGATATTTATGATATTATAATTTATCAAGTAAACCAGCAGGCTCTGCAGATACAATGTATGTGAAATTTTATTGGACGAAGGAAATATTACCCAATATAAGATTGTGACGAGCCCAACATCCAGTTTTAGTTGCCAACGAGAGAAATCACGCTCAAACGCTGAAGCGACGACGAATGTCTGAATTGCACAGAAGTTGCTTTGCATGGTCATCAAAAGTAGGTTGGATGGATACGTCTTCAAGAGTCGTCCCTCATTTATATTTTCATGCAAGAGTTTGTTAGGAACTACAAAATAGTAATCTAACTTGCATTTTTTAACGTTTGACGTTTGATGCAGATGGATCATTCGTTGACAATATTCGTATGGAAACAATGTATAAAGATAATATTTATCTAAACATGCATACATACATGCATAATTACTTATCATCTATATATACATATTCTGTCTTTTTTACATATTTATCTATTTTTAATTAATGGACATTTTTTATTCCTTCGTAATTTTTTTCTTCTTTATTTTGTCATGTTTTTTCCCCTATATTGAGGACTTAACTTACTTGGAGAACTAGCCAGAGCGACATCACCACTTAACAGCTAACAGAGAAAGCCTAGTGAGGTTCCAAGCACCCAATGCTTGCTTTGATGAGCATCATGAAGACCAGTTTTATTGCTGTTGTAGTGAAGATGAGGCATTTTCAATGCAGAACCCTCATAAAGTGCGAGTGCTATAATCCCTGCAACGCTAGAAAGCACTCCTCCAACATTTATCATCCCACGCATTGTTCTAAGATCGACCGTTTCCATTCTAAAACAAGTACGTATGAACAGTAATGTGTAATTTAAATCATAGATCAATAACGAGGAAATATATTAACATTTGTAAAAAAAATTCTTGGATAATATATATTCTTATTACTTTTAATCTCTATAAATATTATTCTACCCTGAATAAAAAAAGCCCATAGGAAAGTTAAAACTGGAACGGTATTTGTAGCAGAAGCAACGGAGGTTGAAGAAGTGAGCATGAGGCCAGTAGCTTACAAATCTAACAATCCAGTTATTCTGATATCTTGAAAAAATCTCCACGAGAACTCTGTATTCTTACGCCTAATCAATCATGTTATTGGAAGTGTTAGTGACAATTTCTATCTTGAAAAAGAGAGAAATTATTAATATACAACAAGAGCATTTCAACAGATATTCAGTTGATAATCATCAAGCTGTTCGCCTAATTTCTTTCAGAATGGCAATTGAAATGAGGAATATACCAGCAATGACTTGTCTATAGAAAGAAATCACAAAAGGACTGAGCCCAGAATTGAAAGCAGACTTGGAGAGAAGATGTAGGCCTGCCCACATTACCTGAATGAGAACCGCCGCCAAGTAATGTGTCATGCCCTCCATAACAATTCTGACTACTGATTGGGGACAGAAGTATTAAATATTCACAAGTTATACATATATTCTTTACCACTATATATTCATCTGGCACTCATATATGGGGTGTAGCAGGCAAGTGCTGGTCTTATTTATATACAAAAGAATAACCTCAAAGTTCTTGTCGACAAAGCCACTTACTGTTCATCAATGCCTTTTTTCCGGTGATATATATTATTAATTATTTAATTTTCTATAGTTGAGCTTGAGCTTGCTGTCTGACATCTTGCATAATTGCATTTGGAGCTTGTGACTCCTCTCAATCCACCTTTATTGGTTCTACTATTAAAGCTCGACTTTTTAGTGATGAGTTGATATTGTTTAATATTGCACGAATATTGGCAACGAATTTTCCTTCAAATTAGCATCTGGTTCTTCAAAGTTCAATCTGTTTGTATGAATATTGATGTCGAAAACGAGACATTTGTGTTTGGAAATTGCATGCTAATGATTTTTGAGATAGCAATTTAACATCCCATATGGGTACAAATGCATCCATATGTAGGAGATGCTCGGGAATGTTGCTGATGGTAGGCAAATGTTTGAGAGATGGATGAGCTGGATGCCTGATCAACAAGAAATGGCTTGCTTACATTAAATTTGAACGGCGATATAATGTTGTGGAGCAGGCTCGTTCCATTTTTGAAAGGGCTATTGCCAACGTTCCTCCCGCTGAGGAGAAGCGTTACTGGCAAAGTTACATGTACTTATGCATCAACTACGCCCTGTATGAAGAACTTGAGGCAGAAGACTTTGATAAGACAAGAGAAGTGTAGAGTGAATGCCTTAAATTGATTCCGCACAAGAAGTTCACCTTTGCTAAGATTTGGCTTTTGGCTTCTCAGTTTCAAATTCGTCAAATGAATCTAAAGGTAGCAAGGAAAAAACTAGGAACTGCCGTTGGGATGGCTCTAAAGGATAAGTTATTTAAGAAGTATATTGGGATGGAATTGTAAATGGGGCACCATGACCGCTGTAGGACATTGCATAAATAATATTGTGAATGGACTCCGTCAAATTGCTAGTCCTGGTGCAAGTATGCAGAGATGGAGAAAATGTTTGGAGGGACAGAACCCGCCCGAGCTTTATTTGAGTCGGCCATTGCTCAGCCCGCTTTGGATATGCCTGAGCTTCTGTGGAAGTTTGATATATTAGAGGGTGAATTTGGAAGAACCCGACATCTATATGAGTGGCTACTTGATCGCACGAAGCATGTACAGGTATGGATCAGTTATGCCAAATTTGAAGCTTCTACTGGTATTAAAGATGGGTTGGGTTCTGAGAGCGTCACCGAAGGTCTCGCCAAATTTTTGACAGAGCTTTCAGATACTTGAGAACTACAGCACCTGATTTGAAAGATGAAAGAGCCATGTTTTTGGAGGAAGGGTTTGGTAGCATTGGAGATGTCCGTATGGTGCAAGAGAAGCTGCCCAGGAAGGTTAAAAGGAGGCTGCCTATCTCACACGAGGATGGAACACGAGCTGGTTACGAAGAATATTTCGAGCATGTGTTTCCAGATGAAGTGTCTGCTGCTCCTTTTAAAATCTTGGAAGCTGCTGATAAATGGAAGCAGCAGAAACAAGATCATGAACGATGACTGTTTTCAGTAGTATGCTTCTTTTTAACATTTCGATGGAGGTTTACGGGGAACATGCACCGACCATGTTTAGGCTTACTGATGTTGTAACTTGTGGGAGTGGATGTGAAACAATCAATTCATACCATTGCATGATAACAATTCATACTTGGCGTAAATTGGTATTTACATTTATCTCGAACTTGCTTGAATTGTTCTGATTAAATTCTTGTTTTTAAAAAAAATCAATTGCAATCTGGATTTTGATCTGATGATTAATGAATAACGAAACGGGTACTGTTTATTTTATATAGAAGTTTAGCTGTACCAGCAACCTGATCCTACCCTTCTACTATTTTTGTATAAACATTTCCCGTTGTAAAATGTAAAGAAGAAAATATTTTGTTACTTTCCAATTAGTGGCCATTCCACACAAATCTCCTCATTTTAACCCTGATCAACCCCTTGTTCCTATCAATCTCTGACTGGCCGCACAAGGTCGAGATGAACTCCTGTACAAGATTGAGTGATGAATAGATCGAGTAAAGCTTTCCATGAAAGTTGTATCATGATCCAATATATTTTTTGCCTTGAAATTAAAAAAAACATGATGTATCAGCCGAGAGAGAGAAAGAGAGGGTTTCTTGCGCATAAAAATTGCAGAAAAATTGAGGATTCAATGCTTGGGCCGACATGGGTCATCCTGCCCAGCAACTACTCCAAGTTATCAGGTGCAATCGATCCACTCAAAAATAAGAAAAAAACAAAATTGGTTGTAAATACTCAGCATGCACCGACATCTTTAGATATGCAAAGTTTCAGCTCTGATCATCATTGAGAGATTCTTGGATTTTAATTTAATTCGAAATATTTTACGAACTAGGCTTTCGATCAAATTCGAAGTTTGTAGAATCCCCATCTAATGGGTGCCGATTAAAATATAAAAAATGAATACACGGTGGGTATTCTCTAACAAGCTATAATCCATCTTTTACCATTACCCATGAATTAATACAAAATTCAATTTGATTAAAATAATTGAGGACACTTTTTTTTTCTTATTAAATAGTTTTTTTAAATGTGCGCATTAAGTTAATTAAGGGGGCCCCTAGTGTGAGTGCGAGTATTTGGACGGACAGAGAGGGAAGGACAGAAGTGGGCCAGAACCGCGTCTCCAGGGCCCATACAAGCCTGGCACCAACGTGTACGGTCCATAATTGAGTAGCAAGGGCCCATTTAGCAGTACTGCACAAGCCCATGTGTCATCACTTCCCTTCCACGTGAAATTACGACTTTTACTTTCATGAGGTGGGAACAGCAATATTATTCCAAAGCTCACAAATCTGACGCTCTTAATATATGGTCTTAGTTAATTAATAAAAGCTTAGCTTAGATCCTGTTGCATGTGATGTTGGTCAAGCTAGCTTTCACTTTCTTCGTGCTGCTGCTGCTGCTTGCTGCAACAATCATGGTGAACCACCTTTTCTCACAAGATGATTACTGCAAAAAGCAAACATTGCACCTGAAAAAGTTATGTTTCATGTAGTTAAGCCAGTTACTTCTAAAGAACAAGGCTATGATGAAAGATAAAGTTTGCTTTCATCTCTACCATCTTCTTCTTCCCTCTTCTTACCCTTATAATTAATGCAAATACCAGTCAATGTTCTTTCCATACAATTCTCTATTGTTTAATTTTATGCGATTTGGGTCGAGTTTTAATTAGCTCAAACTCAATTTGTTAGCCTTAAATTTGAGATGAGCCTAATGATCGTACAGTTGGGTAAGAATTAGCTTAATTTATGTTAATGTATACTCACATTTAACATAACATACGATGACATTTAATTTTAAGGTACCGTGATTTTGTTATTTGAATACTAACTCTATATTCTCATTTAAACTAACCATGAGTCATGATCTCCCTCCTGTTTTATTGTTTTGGTAATTTATTAGAAGAAAGTCCAAGATAAAATAAAAATCTAATTTGTTAGAGATAATACCAATCTTGAGTCGAGTCATATTGAACAGACATCAAACATTTCAATTATAAAGCGGGTTAAAGCTTTTAACAGCCCCATCTAGAGTGGTTAGGTTAAGAGTCTGAATTCTAGTTCAAGTCTTAACACCAGTCCAAACTCCAACCTAAATAATAGACACAGAATGCAGATCAAATTCCTGGTGCAAATAGGCACAAGATTCAACAAATGAACAGTGAGTGGCATTTAGACATGGAAAATGAAAGCTCAAATGAAGAAGTACACGGTGAGATCTCAAAAAACAATCCGTTCATTGTACTTGGAACTAGTGGACAACATCACATCCACTAAAATCCGCTTCCCCTCCCATTATTTTTGTCCATTTGATCACCATTTTAAAAATTGGTCCCATCTCCCATGAAGGAAAAAAATGCATTGGTCATCACCTGTTCATATGTTCACATCTTGTGTCACACCCTAAACCTTTATCAAAGTCAATTGTGTCGCCTATTGATTTGGAGAAGATGATCAACATTAACAAAATAAGACAATGTAAACAAGAGTTTGTTGAGGAGTTGGTGGTCATTGGACTCGGAAACCAAACTAACAGTGCAGTTAGTTGGCTAGCAGACTTCTCCCACCTCAAAGCTCTAACACACATGAGCACAGAGAATAAGAGACCGGCAAAAAGAGAAAGTTTCTTGGTAACGTCTCTCACCCCCAAAGACTCCTTCTTTCCAACTCTTCACATCTTCTCTTTGCTTCTCATTACTCTCAAAGCAATTCTCTTAAAACCATCCGAATCTCATACCACCTTTGCTAGTTTTGGAAGCTGGGAACAGTTGTGGCATGTTGGCTTCTTCCAGACTTCACCTGTCCGCTTATCTTGATCACCTTGGATTAGCTTGCTGTTTCGGGAGGTGATCTGGTTTAATTGGAGCTGTACTTGCCATCTGGGTATTTAGTCTGTGGTTGATTGATGGGCGTTGGGTGGAGAGCTGAGCGGTGCTGCCGAGCTTTGGATCGGTGACGAGAGGATAGAAGGAGATGCATTTGAAGAGCAGGGGAGCTTGTGATGTCACTTCAAAGAATGTGGTCTCTAGAAGATGGACCTTTCTACTGTGCCTTGGAAGTTTCTGTGTCGGTTTGCTCTTCACAGACAGGTAGTAAACAGTGATCCAGCTCCCATTGTTTTCAAATCTTTGAAAGTTGAAACATTATTTTGGATGTGTTTCATTGAGATGCTAATTGTCGTTGCTTCACTGTTCGTGTCTCACTATTTTGCTCAACTAGCTATTCGTTCTGAATTCAGGTTTTTGCACCTTCTGATCTGGAGATCTTTGCTTATAATTGGAATCATCTCAAATTTACTAGTTACTGGTCATGCATGATGGTTATTGTTCTCTTACGTCTGATCTTTGGCTCTTAATTCTGAAACAAAGGATCTGCATACTCAAAATTGAGTATTAGGAAAATTCGGACACAATGGATACATTTTCATTTGATGTTACTCCCTTCTTGGAAGAAAGCTAGATTGAAAGTGATTCTTGTGTTGATATTGGGGTGTCATATTAGTGTGATCTGCATGTGTCGTTGAATTTAATTCTAGTGTTCATATTGAAATTGCTTTTAAGTGCAGAATGTGGACTGTACCTGAACCTTAAGACATTGCTAGATTGAATGGGGTTGAAAATGAAAAATTGAAGCTGATTTCAGAGAACTGTGGCCCCGGACCAGTAAGTACTTCCGTTTATGGCACAATTGTTACTTCCATTTTTCCCCCCACTGATCCTAGGCAATTTTCTTATATTAATCCTTTCATGAATTTGTTCACCAGAAAGAAATAAAACAAGATCCAAAGGGCATGTCAGGAGGAGTTTCAAAAACCCACTTTGCCATTCAGTAAGTTCTATTTTACACCATTATATTTATGCGATATGATGTCACCCCGAAGATCATCCGTCACAAAAAACATGCCACTTTCTTTTTGTGGATGGTTTATAGATTCACTAATTTAGATGTTAAAACAATTAGTCTACGCTAGAAAACCATGCTGCTACCCTAGCCTAGCTGGGATAAGGCATGCATGATAACGATTATGGTATTTTTTTTCCCGTATTCTGATTTTTGTAATGTGATAAATAAATTACTTCTGAAAATGTAGAACACTCAACAAAACCATTTCAAATTTGGAGATGGAACTCACTGCTGCAAAGGCTGCTCAGCAATCAATTCTGAAAGGCTCTTCTATCTCAGAAAATATGCAATCTGTTGATAAACCAGGAAGAGAAAAGTATTTTATGGTTGTAGGTATTAATACAGCTTTTAGCAGCCGGCAAAGAAGAGACTCAGTTCGTTCTACATGGATGCCGCAAGGTCTACCATTTTCTATCATTTAGCACTTTCTATATCCATTTTATCGTTCACATTTTTCCTGATATAGTGGAAATATTTTCCTTGATGCTTGACCAAATCAGGTGAAAAGAGAAAGAAATTAGAAGACGAAAAAGGTGTTATAGTTCGCTTTGTTATTGGTCACAGGTAAAGAAGTTTTCGAAATCATACCTTAGCATGATTCTCGTTTAGGTGAAAATAATTTAGCAGAGTCCATTACATGTAGCAAGACTAATAGGTTCTTCTCAGTTTGCAAGTTTTAGATGACTTTTTGGGCATAAAATCAACATTATATTGCCTGATGAAGGCTAATTTGTAGTTTTTGTTTAAACCCTAAATTTGATGGATAGTTTGTAGTTTGTGTCTTGAATCTGAGCAAGCATTCATTTGCAGAGCATTTTGGTAATTTCAAACTAGGCCCTTTTCTATGGAAGTTTTAGTATCCTCAGACAAATCTACTCATTTTTTAGATATTCCTATTTGGAAGAAGGGTGCTATTATTGTCTTCTGCAGACAGTCAAATCTGATTAATGCTCTCGACAGTGCTACTCCTGGTGGTATTTTGGACAAAGCTATTGAGGCAGAAGATCAGAAACATGGGGATTTAATGAGATTGGTAATATTCTTGGTAGTATGTTTTACAGTTTTACTAATACCCAATTCCTAGAAATCTTCTTCTTAAAGCCAACTCTACCTTCATACATGACTCTTCAGGAACATGTTGAAGGTTACCTTGAGTTATCAGCCAAGACAAGGACATATTTTGCCACAGCTGTGGCCACATGGGATGCAGAGTTTTACATCAAAGTTGATGATGATGTCCATGTCAATATTGGTGAACCATCTTTCTTCCAACAATAGATTTTCTTTTTTTTCAGCTTAAGCAACTTTCTGTAAACATAGAGTGAAATCCACATTACCTTATGAAGCTCAATATCAAGGGTAGATAAAGAAGGCTTGTTTGTGGCATAATGAAACCAAAGCAGTTAATAATTTGCGTTTGAAAAAGTCAGTTCCAAAGGATATCAGTTTTATATATCATTATTTTGTACTCTTTCCTACAATCCTATTCATAATGTTTTAACCTTAAGATTGAACTGCATCTTCATTTACAATTTACAGCAACTCTTGGAATGACCTTGGCGAGACAACGTTCAAAGCCTCGTGTGTATATTGGATGTATGAAATCAGGGCCTGTTCTAGCTCAGAAGTAAGCTGTCTTTTTATTCTTTGTCTTCTCTTGTAAAAAGGAAAGAATATTAAACAAATTATCCTCTAAAAATGAGCAGAGGAGTGAGATATCATGAACCAGAACACTGGAAGTTTGGTGAGGGAGGCAACAAATACTTTCGGCATGCTACAGGTCAATTGTATGCCATCTCCAAAGATTTAGCTACATATATTTCAATCAATCAGTAAGAAACTTCCCTCATATTCATCTCTGAATTAGCTTTCTTTAAACAGATTATTTACAATTTGTAGCTTAACTCAGGCATATTCTTCATAAGTATGCAAATGAGGATGTCTCTTTGGGATCCTGGTTCATAGGTCTGGATGTTGAACACATAGATGATCGCAGACTTTGCTGTGGTACACCACCTGGTAAGTTTGTAATTGAAAGTGAAGCCAACCTTCTCTTTTTATCACGACCATGGAACACTTTCTTCCTTTTCCCAACGATGGTTTTAGCAACATACTAATTTATTTCATAAAATCTCTTTTCCTTCCTCGAAACTCAAGAACCATGCCGTGTTGTTATCATCAAGGCAAAAAGGCAACTATTGTCTTGCAGTTCTTCACTACACATAATAAACAACTTTGTTGGGTATGTTCCAGATTGTGAGTGGAAAGCGCAAGCTGGGAATGCTTGTGTTGCATCTTTTGATTGGAGCTGCAGTGGGATATGCAAATCAGCAGAAAGAATCAGAGAGGTTCACCGCAAGTGTGGTGAAGGGGAAACCACACTCTGGAATGCAGTTTTCTGATTGCACTTGTGGCTTCAAAAAGTATACAAACATACCACATATATAAGCTAGAGTGATGTCTGTTCAACATATGGTATATACGTATATATGAGTATGGGAGGTCCGCTACATGGGATAAGGCCTTTTTTGCTCATTTTAATAGCAAAGAAGTGAGCCACCCCAGAAGCAGAAGAAGAAAACATATACGAATACTGTCTCCAACCTTTGGAAACAATAAAAAGAAAAAAAGAAGAAAAGCAAGTGCTTGAATGGCCGGTTCTATTGTAATTTTGGTACTTAGTATGGCTAGACGCACGGTAGTTTTATTTTTTATTGTTGTATGAAATTGTTTGTTTGTAACATTTTGCTGTCTAGTAATGAAATTATGAAATAGAGTGAGCTTTATTATATGTACTGTCTTCACAATGTCAATGCTATCTAAAATCAATTTTTGATTGACTAGTTATATATTAAGTTATATGTGATCAAAAGAATGTATTTACAGAGGTAATTGCTACATAAAAAGATCCAATTTGTTAATAAACACAAAATCAACTCCAATTTCTTACCAAATAATTTAGTTTTTCTATCGAAGAGAAAAAATATATAATGAGTCGAACTGAACATGAAGCTAGCCCTGCTCATCGCTAGCCATGGGTGTTTAAGAATTGCTGACCTAGGCATGACGACAATTTTGTGTCATGTTGTTCTTTAATATTTTGATTGTTTAATTCACAATTTTATATATACTGCTAAAATTCAATTTTATTTTGAAAAAAATGCTATCTAAAAAAGTTCGATCATTTGATGGTTGATTTCACGTAAGAGTTGCAAACTGTTGGATGCAAATCCACACAAAAAGATAACATATATGGAATCTTCTAATTAAGGTTACTGTTGAATGCAAAACTATTACCACCTTAAACCAAATGAGCAGTGGCCTGTGAGATGATATCCTTCAATTCAAAGAAAGGAAAGCTGAAGAAAAGAAGTGCTACTTTCATGGCCACCATCATATGTCGACTGCATTTTCAGAAAAGAGACGTGCACAAGTGCAAAGGGCTAAATCAGGCTCTTACCCCAGCAACAAGGCCACTTGTGCTACCAAACAAGCCACTTTAAACGTGGAAGTTAAGGACTTCACAAGCAAACTCAGAAAACCTTCTTGTGGACCAAGAGCTGCAATATAATAAGCTAGGAACAACAAGATTGGCATAATTGTTTCTGGGAAAGCAAACTCCACTGCCACCACCCAAAACGCACTTCAACAACAATTTGTTTTCATGTTCGAGAATTTCAAAGATACGATTTTTATCAAGATGATGAAATGCGAGGCACTTATTGTTAAATTTCAGTTCAAAACACCTGTGAGCGACTGTGCTTTTTTTTCTTTTGGAAACTGAAAAATAACAAGCACAAACACAAATAGCATCCGAACGAGCACCACCCCCACTTGGATACTTCAACATTCATGATTAAAGGGTATTCTCTTGATGAAATGATTTCTCCACGTTGTTAGGTGAATGGGTCATCTATATATATATATATATAGATATGCGTTTGTCTTTTGTCTTGTGTTCATCATCTTCCACTCCTGGTCATCACTCAGTCCAGAAGATGAGAGGAGCTTCATCCAGTTCAGCAAACTATCTGCTAACTCTTAAGTTCATGGAATCATCTTTGAGGCTTTCTTCAATTCCTTTGACAGTAGCATCTATATGGGTCACAGTTACAAACAAGCAAGAAGATAGTGTGATCTATGGCAGCCTTAATTTCAAGAGCTTCTCTGGACTCAAGTAAAGAAGTCAATTCCCTCTCTTTTTCCTTTACCCTTACCTCACAAATGTTATTCTCATTCACGACATTGCAGGTACATGGTGTGCATCAATGCTATTTGTGCTTGTTATGCTTTGCTGGCAACCATCTTCTATTGGCTAAAGGGAAGAATAAGCGATTGGCTTTTCTTTGTTTCAGATCAGGTAAAAGAACAAAAACATTGTAGCCAAATGCTAAGCATCAAATTTGTCAATCTAAAATATGAGTATCTTCATTTTGAGACAGGTTCTGGCTTACCTGTTGGTCACATCAGGAGCAGCTGTTATAGAGATACTGTATCTAGCGTACAGAGGAGACAAGGATGTCACCTGGAGTGAGGCCTGCTCAACATATGGGAACTTCTGTAACGAAATGAAAACTTCTTTGCTTCTTCAAATGTTGGCTTCGCTATGTTTCTTTGTGCTCTCTGTGATTTCTGCTCACAGGGTTTTCAGCAAGTTTGAAGCTCCTTTCTTACCTTCCAAAGAAGGGGAAGAGCAGCAAGAATGACACGCTCCCTTTTGTGTCATTTTTTCGGTGGAGATAGTGACATCATGCTCAGTTATGAAGATTGTCTGTTTAACATAAAATTCATGAATGGGCATATTTCTGAAGATTAAGATTTTGTTTATCATTTTTTTGTGCTCTACATAAGATGAGAATTAAGCATCAAATCTACATGTAATAAGACCACGTATCTACAAGAAGTTGCAAAGAAACATAATATACTAGTTCAATGCTCACGAGAATGGCACTGATTAAGTAACAGAAAAGCAGAAAACCCATGGTGAAATTTGGCAGATAAGCTAATCTAGAAAGCCAGTTCTTGCCAGCACATCATTTCTAACCTTGCTAAGATCTCTCCCTTTGAGTGTCCTTCCTATTCCAGACAATGATGGCTCATGGGTTTTGGACATCATTTTCTAACCTTGCCAGAACATCATTTTCCAGACAATGATGGCTCATGGGTTTTGGACAGTTGGGTTCGTTGGCCTGCTTCTTATTCAAACTCGGCTGCTTAGAAAATTTCCAGGTGGGTTTCTGTGTACTTGTGCTCTCATCTCACGGCAAGCAAGTTGCAACCAGTTCTTGCGCAGATGGTCGATGAGAAAGATGACGCCATGAACTTAACGTTTGAATTGTTTCAGTAAAAGACAACGGTGAAGATGTTTAATGCATGAACATGAAACGCATCACATAAATTCTGTGTGTTTACGTTAGAAAATAAAAAGTAAGATTTATTGTGGTTGGATTCAATACTTTGTCCTGGGACAAAACATGCCATCAAAAAATCAGTTCATAAAAAGCATGTTGGCCTGCCTGAGGTTACTGATAACTCAGATTAAGCCCGATATTTAACTTGAAGTTCGACTTAAACTCCAAGCTTAAGGGCACTGATAAGTGCCATGGAGCACAATTAGCTAATGGACCAAAAAAAGCTTAACTACCATCTCCCCAATCTTCCTTGAAATGATGGGAGCCTTAAAATTGTTCAACCGCTTAAACTTGTAACTTGGTAAAATAAGTACTTTGAGTTGCAAGGCGTAACAGGCCAACACAATAATGTTCCTGTTATTTCCGCGGTATGCCAACTCGAATTGTAAGTCCATGGACATGTTAGAAGCGTGATTCTTAGAAACTTATGGCTGTATAGCCGCTCTTTGTAGTTGAGATCATAAGTTTTTGAAATTAAATGAAATCCCTTCTTCTCAAGTATCTTGGTTCTCCTCTTTCACCGACTCTGGCCACCTTCTCCGGCAATCTTCTCCATAAGTCCTTTTTGCCATTTTAACCTGTGAGAAGGTGATAATATATGCATCTACTTTTAATTAACTTTCATTTGATATATGAATGTCATTGGTTAACATTGTTTATCAAATCATTAGCACATTATTTAACAGCTCAACAGCATTTCACATGGTCAAATTGCTACTTAACATCCTCATTTTGTATTGATCAAGTTAAAAATCAAGAATAAGCTGAAAAGGTAGATGTGGAGAACCTTAGACAGCATGTGAAAATGAAAAACAGCGGAAATACTTCCATCCACTCACAGAAATATATAATGATCAAGAAACTGAAACCTTATATCCTCAGCTTTTGAACTGTGGTCCTGTAACCAAAGCTCGGATAGACTTTTCCTTCTTCTGCATGATTCAACACTCTCGAAGGCTAGATCGTTCAGTTGTTTTCAACTTCATCAAGGGAAAGGCGAGCATCAACTACCTGCAAATTGACACAATATTAGAAAATTGGTTAAATTGAAAGTATATATAAGAAAATATTAGAAATTTCTCGCATGAACGTATTCCATGAAAAATGGTATAAATGTCTACATAATTATAGCTAGCAGATAGCAGCTGTATAATTTTGAATTAATAATAAACATCAGTAGACAGCAGCTGTATACATGCTGACTTCCAGTGCTTCTAATTTCTGATACCTGCTTTCATGCCCACAACAAGGTCTTCATATAACACTTCATCCAGAGATCCGAATCTTTGAAGTTTAAATGACTACAGACAGGGCATCAACCTGGTTTCCAAAAGCCTCCTTACAGTTAAATCAACAGCTAAGAACATTTTTTAAATCCAAAATAATAGTAAACTGAGCTGTTATTAAAACAACCCCAAGCCTCATCCACACACTCATCAAAACAACACATATGCCTAAAGTGGTTAATACAGGAAAGCAAAAATCAAAAGAAATTCATCCCAATAAAACTTGTCAGATTCAGCTATTTAAACCTTAGACAAACAAACAAAGGGAAAATCATTTTAAAATGATAAATAAAGCACCCTATAGTTACCTTCCACTTATCATCAAAAAGAGTTTGGTAACAGCCAGCAACTTTTCTTTGAAATTCAATCTGTTCATATCTCTCCTCGCCATAATTGCCCCGATCTGCTGGCCCTGGAAAAACAACAATGAAGATGTTGAAGTTAACAAAAGTATTTTTCTTCTTCTCTTTAAAAACCTGAATACAACATGAGACTGCCTACAAAGAAAAGTGTTTGGATATATAAAATGTTACGAGCTAAAGAAACACCACCAAACTAGTTAAGCAGGCAGCACTCAGGAATATCAGAAGGGATGAGTGGATCTAAACAAGGTTAATGCGGTTTTAGAAAAAGGAAAGCTCTGGTTGGAAATAAATCGTCTAAAGTTATTTAACATGGAACTTGCTGGGTTTGCTTCTTCGAACAATTTTTTCGTTACATCTATTCTCACATCATTAAGAAGCTACCTGTACTTGAAAATAAACAACAATCACAGAAAAAACAGTTGCAGAAAGTAAATGGAAGAATATACTGTATGCTCACAAAAAATCATTTGTACATTTATGCTCAAGGTGATTGTTCTATAGGCACTTTTTGACTGAAATGATGGAATCGCAATCTCTGTCTTGCGAAGAACAATAAAAGAATCACCTCAGGTTGAATTTCTAGGTAAAGATCCAAATCTGGAGCTAATAATCCCTTTTCTGGAGCCTGAAGACAAATTTTAGCAAATTCAATATGCTATAAGCTATAATCAATAACCATTCACCTTACACCATTCTATGTCTAACCCTTTTCCCGCAGTAAAAGTCACTCCAGAATACGAATAGCGGTCAACAATAAGAGTGATTCCATCTCTCAGTTTATTTTCCATAAAAGACCTGAAATTCAAAGTGACATTACACTTTCAAGTCTTCTTTCATTCTGACATAAAAGATGGGCTTCTTACAATTATTCACTTGGAAGCACATACTCGAGCAATATATGCTTTATACAAGGAATAATAAATTTACAATTAAAAAGATATGAAAATTTTCTCATCATCTAATAATCAGGTCAAAGAAAACACATTAATATTTAGTTTCAACTTATTTCCTAAAACCAAAGAGGATTGCTTTAAGTTCTATTTCAGCAAGCTATCAGAATTGAAATTCCAAAAATGAAAGAATTTTCATGAATATAACAAACCTCTTCTCCCACCGATTTGCGCTAAAGAGAAGATGAACAGTCTGATCATCAAGTTGTGACTTATTGGATAGTTAAGAGGATATCATTTCTCCCACACAAGTTTTCCTGTCTGGAAACATCCACAGTTCAGCAGGAAATACTTTACTCTCCAAGTTAGAAACAAGTCTGCTAGATTGAGAGGTTTTGCCACTTCGATCAAGACCTTCTAGGACAATTAGGGCACCCCTTGATTTGTCAGACTGATCTTGAGCCATATGAATAACCCCAGAAAACTTCTTGCTCTATGTTAGTTGTTGTGCATTCAAAGATCTTCCTGCTCTTTCTAAATGCAAATTCCCAGACAAAAGGTAAGTTGAGGTCACTCTTAGTGCCATAACACCAACACAAGAAAGACAACTATAACGATTTTGGTTGGGCATGAGCAATATGCCACATTAAAGCAATGACAGCATATGCTTCATATAATTATCATTCCAATTTGTAGAAGAGGAACCATAATATACAATCGTCATTTCCAAATAAAAAGAAAAATAATGCATCAACTTGCAACCAGCATTATATGGAAAACTGACAATAGTTTTCCAATGGACGCAATGAAGGCAATTGAGATTGTTTGATCATAATTCCTAAGAAAATAAAGATAAAAGTAGAAGCTAAAAACTCCAAAAGGCAGTACAGTCAAAAAAGAAAAAAGTGTCCTTGCACTCATTTAAGATTATATTCATAAATGTAAAGATTTCTATTAGTACCCAGCTATCAAACCGCAGCAAAAAAGAGTGAAGGTAATCACCTTTTGCTCGACGAGAAATGCAGGAGAAGGGATCACGGAAATGATGGGAGGTGAGCGTGGGGTAAGAAGATCCCGGGTAAATTTGATTCATCGAAGATGGCTTATTTGCACGAGCTAGTTTGAAGTGTATTGCATGCATTTTGGTGGTGCTTGTGCACCTCGGAGAAAATGTTTCTCAACAGAGTTTTCTGACCCAGTGAGTCGAGTCGGACTCGGCATGCGCTCCATGTGTGTCTGTCTGTAAGGTGAAAAATAATTTTCCCACTGTAGAAAAAGGGGTGGTTGGTAATAATATTATTATATAAAAATTTCTGAGGCGGAAAATAAAATTTTATGATATACGAATGTGGCTCGTCTGCAACAGATGGTCGTTACCCAAATGCTGTATAAAATTTCATGTGATGAGTGGGAAAATGAGGTATGAATTAATATATAATAAATTTGAATGTGCATGAAAAATAAAACAGGTATTTGAGCAATTTCCAAGTAATATAAATAATTTTGTATATTTATGCTAAAAATGCTATCACCCTAAAAGTATACTTAATTTTCTTCTTCATTGATAAAAGTATCTTCTAGGTGCATAATATTTAACCTACAAAAATATACGAAATTATCACCCTCTCACCCACATTCTTATTATTATTATTTTTATCACCACAAACTACAGCCCACTTAGCTTGTTCCTGAAACATGAGAGAGGAGGAGAGGGAAGGAGGTTGGTGGCCACTCGGTGAAGATGAAGGCATTATCCAATGCCCCCCCCCTTCTCCCCAAGAAGCCCTCCACCACCCACTCACCCAACCCCCCCACCCCCTGTCTATCAACAC
>JAVDBV010002709.1:0-10286 GCA_032619315.1 Piper longum
TGATCTCTGGCACAATCGTTTATATTATAGTTCGAGTCGTTGTGACCCATTGGTTACCAGAGCGGATCATGGTGGCTATGGTTGCTGCAGTGGAGCCTTCATGATCCGACCTCCCCAGACCTGCCCATGAGCCTTTGTTCTCTGGGCTGCCCTTTTTTTGTCCAAGATAATTATACATTATCCATTTGTAAAACTTTGTACACAATGTCTACATGTCAAGATATTGTTTGGTACTCCGTCTCCAGTTTTTGCAATACTATTGGCTCGTATGATGCTTATAATTATGGTTTTATATTGTTACTTCATTTCAATCTTGTTTATTAGGTCTGCGGGGGATACAGACATTACTTCCAGCAAATGCAAGCAGTAATAGCATCTTTTGAGTCTGTACATGGCCTTTGCAAAGTTACCCCATTCGCTCCCATGGTCCTCAAATCCTTAACTAAGCACTTCCGAAACCTGAAAAATGATATCGCCACTGAACTCCAATCCTGCAAAACTCGCCTCGAAGATGGCGCAAACAAAGATGATGAGCCTCATTTTAGGATATTAGATCATAACCTTGATCGGAGATTGGCTCATACCGCCTCTTGTGGCTATGAGCAGCCCCATGTTTGGCGACCTCAGAGCGGATTACCCGCGCCCGCTGTGGCAATACTTAGGGCGTGGTTGTTTCAGCACTTTCTGCATCCGTAAGAGCACACTTAATTTGTTGTTACTAATTGCTTGAATTATCGATCTTCTGCTATTGATAATTGATTTTTTGAAATTTTCTTAATTGATTTCTCATAGTTATACGCATTTGTTTAGATACCCTACGGACATGGATAAGCAGATACTAGCAAAACAAACAGGCCTATCTAGAAACCAGGTACAGACTAGACCTGATATACCAGGTTTTGCCATAATAATTCGTTAGGGATTGTATGGTTGGCATTGAAAACTAATAATAGGAATTATTACTTAGCTCAAAAAAATGGCAATGCATGTATTTATGATCTTCTAATTAGAAAAAAAGGTGTCATATGTTGATGTTGCCACTGTTAGTACTGTGATTGTGTATGCGTTTTTGGCTCTAATGCTTGTTGAAACTTAAATTTTACATTGATAATGTATAGGTTTCTAACTGGTTTATCAACGCAAGAGTGCGTCTATGGAAGCCAATGGTGGAAAAAGTTCATTCATTGGAACTGTGCCAGGCACAGAAGGCCGCTGGCAACCAGGATCAAAGCAAACAATGCAACGCATCCAACATGCCATCTAAACCTTCTACAAAGCTCTCTCAATCCAACACCAGTTGGATTGATCAACCTACACGCACAGAAAATCAACCTTCAGGAAATGAACTGACCAGTCTTGTTCCGAACCACCATACTGTCCAACTGATCAACTTATCTCACTACAGCAATCCTTCACATCGAGAGGAGTCGGTAGGAGCTGCTGTTATTGGGCATCAGTTTTCGGGCGGGAATTCAGGAGTGTCGCTAACATTAGGCCTCCATCAGACTAATGTGGCCCGTCTATCTGAAGCTTATCCATTAAGTGTAGCCCGATTTGGTCGTACTGGGGCTTGGAGGAAATAACGCTAATATTTCTTATGGTCAATTTGGAGGCTTTAACAGCCAAATCCGGCCCTTTGATATGCAGTTACTTCATGATTCTGTTGGATGATATGATCACATCTTCAATAATGCATTCTTTTGCCATCTTTAGTTAGTTTAGCTCCCTCTCCTCCAACATTGATGTCCAATGCAAATATTGCTCTTGTACTACTTGTAATGAGGTACCTTGTGGTGCTTGAAATGATTCGAGGCCAAAGGGACACGGGGAGGGTAAGTATGAGACATTATATTATTTGCAAGGTGTACGACTTTTGTAGTGTGCATGGTTATGTCATCCTCATGGTCATAAAAAGGGGGGTTGGTGTTTCAAATGATCATTTGTGTATCCAAAGGGACAGAATCACATCTGAGAGTTTTCTCTGGGTTTTGTGGGGGAGAAAAGAAAGCAATCTAAAGCGAGGCAAAGGCACAAGGAATCAGAACGGTGAGTTCCGATCCTTGGTCTCCACTCCATTTATAGTTTTTTCTGCGTAGATTTTGTTCGAAGATATATATTTTAGAGAATTAACCCATTCTGTGTCGTGGAAATTTAAAACAAGTGGGGGACCTGGCACTAAAACAAGTGGGGTTACAAGAAAAGAGTATGTCCAAGAAAAATAATAGTAGAAAGAAGACTAGCTCCTTTCGGCCATCAAACTTAAATAGACCAGCTCTGTCAGTGCCTTAGTGATTCCGGAAAACTAACCAGTGTAACAAGTGATGTGAAATTTTTTTACTTGAAAACAATTCAATGTTATGAGAGAGAATCCCATTTTGTAACTACTTCAATGAAATTGATAATATGATGTGATGCTTCCTATTTTTCACTAGCACAAAATTCAGCGAATGAGATATATACTCTTTTTTTTTCTAAGCCAAAGTAGATACTCACATTGCTGGCAAAACATAACAAATTTTGTATAATACAATTATCTATAACATGACTTCTGATAAAAAATTCACTTCCTAGCATGAAATTAACGGGCCAAAAATTAGTAAAAAAAGTCAGTTTGTCGTAAACAGAGAGGGCAGGACATGTCTTACCTGCTTGCCGGAGTTCCACGCCTGCAGCCCAAGCTTCGGTACACTTTTATACTTTTGAGCAATACATCACAGAGTAGAGTCAGGAAAAACTCTGCACATAAATTTCATTAAAAAAAAGCCCACAGTCATGCAGACCTTTTTTAGTCACGAATTAGTTTCAACACGATGACATCTGACCTCAAGGCCAGAAAATATCTACATTTTGATTCTGGACTTTCACACAAAAAAATAACCTCTATCACCATCATATGAGAGCTCCAATAGAAAACTCATTCCAGCCTTCACATGTCTAGCAAGTCTACGCTAAACAATGCATGTTTTAATAGGGATTTAGGTTAGACATAGAGATCTACAAGGATAACTTCAGCGCAAATCAAATAAATGGTGCACACGGCTTTGCTTCCTGCAATTTTGCAAACCTCATAACAGATTCTTGTCATAAAATGCCATCTGAAGTTGCTTAACATGGTTAAGCCACGCAGCTATATTTTTGCCATCAACCGTTATCCAATCAACAGTTTTGGCAGCTGGTTGTTCCCACCATTCATCAACCTGTATAAGTTCACATAAAAAAAAAAAAAATTGGTGAGAATAAGAATACATGATAGCTGACTCTATCTTTCCCAAACCAAATCTACTAAGGACATCTAGAATATAGAGAAGTGTGTGTAAACCATGAGGATCATGGATTTTCTGGCCAATTGCCTATTCTTTCTAATGACTTTTCAGACACGTACCAATGCTTTTAGACGTTTACAGTCTTCTACACATTTTTGAGCAGCCAAAAATGCATTTTTGAGTTCAGGTATCCACTTCTCCGTGACAATCTTGTCTTGTTCAGCAGCCAATGTCAAGCAATAATTTGTAGTCCTGTTGAAAGTTTTAAAAATTATAATTAATCTCAAACCTATTGCGAATAAATAAATAAATAAATATAGAGCTTGAGTCTAAAGGACCTGTATCATTTTCTTAGCATAATCATTTTAACATCAATCTATGACATACTGCAAACAAATGAAAACCTTACCTCTCATATTCTTTTTGCACACGGTGAGCATGGGTCAGTAATCCATGACCACTTCTCACGAGATCATGCCTAATATGAACTAAACTTATGGCCTTTGACAAGTCCTCCAACACATTAGCTTCAGAGCCCCGCAGTTTCAAACAAAATTCTAGGGATGACAGCACAGATGCTAAGCCTGAATCTAAACCTTCAAAACCTAAACTCATTTGCATAAACATTTAGGGGCATAGTTATGACATACGAAATTGAAGAAATACTGTCCTCTGAAGAAAGCACAACTTACCATTATGAATTTGTAGAGCAGTAGAAACACGACATATGGATGGAATTGCTGATGGATCTCTTGAACCAGCTCTTGCAGTCAACAAGGCAGCACTCTTCTCAGCAGCAACAAAAGCTTCTGCTCCAGAATTTGTGCTGGCACCAATAAACTCTAAGAGAGCCTGAAGTTCGCTATCATATACAAGTCAAGACCTTGGACTAACTTTATATTATCAAAACTAATCATCTTCTTTTGGTAACTCTTAATTTATTACATGTTCTCCACATAATAAGAACAGGCCAAATTATAACCAAGTTAATTTGGATAATAATGTAGTCAAAGCATAATCAAATCTGACAAGAACTAGTATCAAACTGATACAGTTACCGGTCTAATATCCTTAAATACATAAATTCCATCATATAGTTAATGAACCAGTTGGGCAACCACTTTTCAACTAAAGTAACAAATGTCACTAGGCAGTAGCATGTTTTGGATAGCTTACTAAAAAAATTCTAGACAAATGAGATGATTATAAATTTTAGGAAAATATCATAAATACCTATTTTTTAAAGTTTTCTGCAATGACCCAATTCAAAGTGCAATGTAATAGGGCTAAGTCATCTCTTTAAAAGTGGTTAACTAAATTAAAAATTTATAATCAATTCTTATTTATAAATAAGATATTATCCTAGTAGGTATTAAATATGTGATTAAGTTGAAGGATCTCACAATCCACCTACCTTAAGAAATTTCGTCCTCGAAATTCCTACACTTAAACCGTTACTAGCCCCAGCCCATGTCTCCCATGTCTTTCTCTGTCCCGTGATCGACAGTCTAGCCAACGTGCCTAGCCCAACCCAGTATCTAATAGAGTATCTAATACAGAAACAGGTTGTTTTGATACCATCTATAATGACCCGGTCTAAAATGCAAACTAATAGGCTCAGTCATCTCTTCAAAAATGGTTAAACAAAGTTAAAGATCTATAATCCATTCCCACTCATAAATAGGATTTTAACCCAGTATGTATTAGATATGAGACTAGTTGAAAAATCTCACAATTCTATAATGACCAAGTCTAAAGTGCAGACTAATTGGTTAAGTCATCTCTTCAAAAGTGGTTAACAAAATTAAAGATTTATAGTTCATTCTCACTTATAAATAGTATCTTACCCTAATAAGTATTAGATGTGAGACTAAATTGAGGGATCTCATAATTATATAACAACTCAGTCCAAAGTGTAAAGTAATAGGCTAAGTTATCTCTTTAAAAGTGGTTAACCTAAATTAAAAATCTATAGTCTATTCTCACTCTCATAATCCCCCCCCACCTTAGAAAATTTTGTCCTTAAAATTCCTAGACTTACCGTTGCTAACCCCAGCCCACGATTTTCTTTAGCCTGTGACCAACAACTTAGTCAATTTTCCGAATCCAACCCACCATCTAACGCAGAACTAAGAGGCTTTGATACTATGTATAACAACCCGGTCCAAAGTATAACGTAATGGGATTAAGTCATCTCTTTAAAAGTGGTTAACCAAATTAAAGATCTATAATTCATTCCTACTTGTAAACAAGATCTTACCCTTCTAAATATTAGATGTATGACTAAATTGAGGGATCTCATATTTCCTGTCAATCATGACCATAAATATAAATTTCTAGAAAAAAATAGCCTCACTTAACACAGGAAACAGGAACCGGAATATAATGTAACAATAACTGCAGAACAATAATAATTCATACAATCATTCACCTGTGGGGTAGATGGCAACATAATAAGGCTATTGTCTGGGTTTTGTGAGAATGCAGTAACTTCTTTCTCAACCAGATCTTTTGCACTGTTTGCAATCTCCACCACAGCTGTGCATGATGGAGTAATAGTTCGTAACGCGAATTCTCGTGCTGCTAATGGCTGTTGACTCCAAAAGGCAGCTGCATTCTGCAGACAAAGCAAAGTAGATGAAGTAATTTTGGCCCGTGCTCGTAGGTCACAATACACAATAGGCAGTGCACTTGTAGACGTAGGAACAAGAGGGGAACAAAAAATAGTTGGCAGAAGTTATCTCTTGCAATCATACATAGGGAAATTACAAATGATATCCAATGCATATAAACAGATAGGTAAATCAATGTTAAACAAATAATTAAGCACGTAGAGTCCAACCAAAACAACAATGGTGGCCTTACTTTTCCTTAAGAAAACAGGACGATACAAGTAAAATGAATAATATGAAGATTAACCAATAAAGAGTATCATTATTAGAAGCTTACCGCATTCACCTGTAGCAAAGCAGTGTATATGGACTCTAGTTCTGACCTGCGTGAATCAAATTCATCTATCTTTTTCCACTTTTTCCTCAAAGATTCTTCTGCTTCTTTACCTTCTTCACACAATTTTTTCAAACGCTGCACTTCAGCCATCAACTTATTCACACTTGCACGCAAGCCAGCTGCTTCTCTCTCCTTGGCCATTACATCCAACTACCCGACAAAAGGCTAAATGAATCAGTATTATACATGCAGCTAATATTAACAACAAGGCATTGATCACAAATGTTTAAAGTTCAAAAGAAACATAATCAATTAATATGAACAATAGTATATAGCTCTTTTACCTCGGTCATTTTCTTTTCTTGCATTTTATATTTAAAACATCCTAATCTAACCATGAAAATCCAGGAAATATGTAACAGTAACACAACTTGAGGCACAAATGAGTTAATTCAATTTTATTAGTTAAAGGCGCATTTATCAGCCCAAAGCCCACTACCTCAAACTGTCTGAGACTGCCAAGATTTTGTGAGGAGCTTGCAGCAGGAAGTGACAAATCACTGCTTCCATGAAGTAGCTTTATGAGATTTTGACTTATTTCTCTAGCCTCTGCAGCTTTGTTCAGTGCATCTTCTGTTTCCAAAAATTGTTGTACATGAGCTTTCTGTAAACAACAAATAAGGTCAGACAACTATAAGTTTCTTGCGCAAAGAAAAAAAAGACATAATTGAATGCAGTGTAAATATGTCCATGCTAAAAATCAAGGACTCTTCAACATCACTTTAAATGGTGAAGAGAAGCCTAGTAGATCGAGGCTTTCCATATCAAGCGCCTTTCAAAAAGACCTGACATAAGGCTTTTACTAATGATAGAAATATACTATCAGCTGATTGAGTGAAAAATCCTTCACAGGCATGAAATGCAGATATCTCAAGAATCAAAAGTTAAAAATGAAACAGCAAAATAGTAAGAACGCCAGAAGAGGAATCAATCCTGATAAACAATAGGCGTATGAGTAATATGGCATCTTGAAGAAAATTTATATAATTAAGCATTCCAGAAAACTATAAGTTATTCAATACACATCTCGTTGGCCCAATGACTTTGAATGGACATAAGTAATGTGCACTCATTAGGAATGACTAGGTTCAGCTTTTGGTACAGCCAGAAACAGAAGCTAGGCAAAACAACTTATGTAAAAGCTAAATGCACAAGAAGACTGTTAGATGATTCCAATAAGCATGTTCTCTTCATACAGACTCTGATCCTTTTGGGGCAACAAATTGTTGGCAGTTATAGGCCAGAGATAATGTACGGGGAATAAATGATGATCAGCTTATAATTCTGCAAGCTACTTGTATAATGTGCCTATTTCACAAGTGCCAGCTTACCTGTCTCTCAAAAAGCTGATGGTGAGTTCCTGTGGCTGAACTATTTGGAGCTATTTTCCCAGTTCCATACATCTGGTACTGTAAACTTGCGTGCACGTCAGGCGACACAGCATCCACTACTCTGTTGTTCTCATACTTGTATCTACAACAAAGAGAAAAAAAAAAAGAAAAAATAAAACACAATGCCATAATGAGGCATGCATATCTATGAGATATCATGACTTTCACAAAGAATTGTTCTGATGCCTACCATATCAAACAAGGATCAGCTAATAAACTAAAAAAAAAAAAAGAATAAATAAATAAATATAAACTAACAACAACAATGAACCATTGATTACTTGAAAACCACCTTAAGAGTTCAGCATCAGCTTTCGTGTCAATCTTCTCAGTCTCCTTGTGAATCAGCGCTTTCATCCTTGAGGTATACGTGGTAATAGCTTGAAGCAGAAGTGGAGGATTTTTCAGAGCATTGCAGATGAGATCTTTAACTTCTTCAGGTATATCCCCATCAATTTCAAAGCCAATTTTGGCTGCCTCTACCTCTGGATTTGGATGAATTCCGGATCCTTGGTAAGCTGGGAACACACTATTAATCCTTTCCATCATGTGTGAAGCAAGTAATTCACAACCCTTGCGTATATCTCTCTCCCAGCTGGTTTCAATAAGAACTACATCATCGGCAGATCGGTTCACCTTCAAAGTAGAGTAAACAGAATCCCTATCCCTGACTACACTAGAATTTGTCCCTTTATTTGCCACACTAGAGGTCTGTGCCTCCCGCACTTGAATTACAAATTGCTGAAGGCGCTTTTGGTACTCTGCAAAAATCATTGCTGCTTCATTGCACTGCTCCGAATAAGCTTCCAAAATCACCAGCTTGTGCCTGCAATTCCGTTCTAGCAAGGTCAATAAAAACTAATTATGATTACACAACAGACCAACACCAAAAAAAAATACTGCATGCAGTTTCTTACATAAGAGTCTATTAAAATCAAATTTGCACACATTAATACTGGAGCTTCATACATTAGTATCTCTCAAAATTAGTTTTGCAGAAATAACAACTTCTTAAATGCAGCTTCCTCAAATACTGTCTATCAAAATCAGATTCGCAGATATAATAAAAATTGCTGCATGTCGCTTCACACATTAACGTTCATTTGAGATCAAATTTGCATAAAAAGTAAACTAGTTCATGTAGCTGTATAATAAGAGTTTTCCAAAATCAAATTTGCAGAATTAGCAATATGTTTGATTCTAAGCTTGCAACTTCGAACAAATTTCAAAACTGAAAACCTTTACCTGCAATTCTCTCTCTCATCCAACAATCTTTTCCGATCCACCTCCTCCCTAGACGCCTCCACCATCTTACTCTGCAGCTCCTTCCTCATCCTCTGCACAGCCGTCCTCAACCTCCGAACCTCCCTCTCCGCCGCCTCCCGCTCCTTCAAAGCCGCCTCCTTGCTACTCTCCAACGCCGCCTCAACTGACCCCGACCCTCTCTCCTTCCCCGGCTTCCCACCCTTGCCACCCCGCCCATCCCCAACCTCCTCCGCCCCGCCGCCGCCGTGGACTAGAATATTCCGGCGGATATTCTCCACTGTCTTCTCCGATTTCACTCGATTGAGCAGGAAATTGAAGACCGGCACCATGTTGCCGCGGCAGACCATGCGGAGCGACTCGGGAGAAGGGAGACCGTCGTAGTGGTGCCCGCCCTGCGGCCGGTACCCCATCTCCTTCTTCAACCAGTCCAGTATCGCCTCCGGCGGAGGCACCGTGCTCGTAGACGACTGCATTGCCCCACCACCGCCACCGCCACCGCCACCACAAAAAAGAGGGGAAAGCGAAATCGGGAATGAGAGAGTTCGATTTCAGAGAATCGAGATTGCAGAGGTGAAAAAGATCGAAACTTTGGGGGGCGGAGAAGATGCTCCGGCTAGACGCCAGCGACGTGGGGTGGTTTCCCGCGCGGTGGGGAGGAGTAGGGGTGGGACGTGCGATGTCCGACCAAATTTGATCCAATTCGATCAAATTAAAATAAATTAAATATAAATAATTTTTTATCGATATTTTATATTAATAAAATAATAAATTTAATATTTTTAATACAAACATTATATTTTATAAAAAATTATAAAATATAATATGCAATAAAATTAATATATATTGCCTAAAATAATAAAAAATAACATACATTAAAAAAACTATGCATATATTTAAAATTTTAAAACAATATTTTTGCATTAATAATCAAATTAAATCACTCTCAAAATAAGTCAAATAAGAAGTTATTAAAGATCAAACCACTTTTTTTATAATGAACTATTTATAAATTTTTCTTCTTTAGTAATTAATTTTTTCTTATATCATTTATATTTAATAAATAATATGTATGATCCTGAAAATAATCAAGTATTATATCTAATTATAAATGATCATTAACTTAATAATTTTTAAATAACATTCATCAAAATAATTAAAAATTAATGAAAAATCATACAGACGGAGGCAGAAGCGGCAGTCCGGCAAAGGCGGTGGTCCGGTAGAGGCAAGCAGCGGTCTGGCAAAAACAGGCTATGACAAAGGCGGGCGGTAGAAGCAGGACAGCGGAGGCAGGCGATGGCAGAAGAGGCGGCGACAGAGGGCGGGTAACACCAGCCCCTTTCCTCCTGGTGTTACC
>JAVDBV010002710.1:0-11080 GCA_032619315.1 Piper longum
CCCCAAGCCAACCTCGCCGCCGCTCTCTGTCGATGCCGTCGTCGCCGCCCCTCTCCGTCGCCCCCGTCGCCACTCGGGTAAATTCTAATTTTACTCATGCTTAAATAATTTAATTATTATCATACCTAGGGCATTTTAGTCATTTTTTTAAAAACATCGATTTTCTCGATTTGCCCTCGATTCTGATTCTGATTTAAATCAATCAGAAACAGGGAAAACGGCCCGATTCTGAGCCCAATTCGGATTGGCACGCTGCCGATCCGATTTAAATCAGCCCATTACACTTTGAATTGGCAGATTCGTGTACTATGCGGATGAGCACTAATTGGCACAATTCCCCATGTTTGAAAAACCATTGTCACTAAAAACCAGGGGTTTAAAAAACTATATAGCACAATCCTTAGGTTACATGATAAATGTTTCGACCAATCCAATAAGAGATGGGAAAAATGAGAAAAACTTTATGGTATAAGATAATTACTTATTGAAATTTGAGATAGCTTACTTACCATCAGCTAATATATAAATATCTACAACATGAAAATCTAGTCATTCGTCAAGGTTCTAAGTTCCTCGAGGGTTTAGTGAATCTGGAAAGGGATAAAAGTGGGCTCCACTTAGTAAGAAGAGTTGAGTCTGAATTTTAAATTTTAAAATTATGGTCGAAAGTGAAAAAAATACTTAGTAGAATAAAATTAAAAGTAGAAAAAGAAGGGATTTCTTTCCTAATTATCTTTTTTTTAAAGTTGTATTATAATTACAATCCTAGATTTTATTTCATTACAGACCATATTGGAGAAGTTCATTTTTTCCATTGGGTATCAAGATCATCACCGGTAAATAGCAAGAAGAACTCCCACACATTTAATATAAACCCACCAGAAAGAGAAAATAATAAATATTATCACAAAAATGAGGAAGGCAATGGAAAGGGAAAGTTATTGTTGGTCAGTTATTAGGAATGAGAGGAGAGAGATGGGAACCAGCTTCCGGTGCCCATTTGCTTGGATTAGTCCCTTGGAATATATATTTTTAATGAAAAATAATGAATAATAAGCATGTGAGATAAGCCAAGCGTGAGGCTTACATCATATGGAAATTATTATTCGTAAAGCTAATACTAGTTTATTATAAATTAATTTTCAAAAAATGATCTACTTGCTTATTAATTAACAAGGTAACTATACTGTTAATTGAAAGCTTAATCAAATGGATAATTAATGAATAATATTGTATAATATTTTTTGAGTACTCATATTGTGTTTGATTAAATTAGATGAAAAGAAAATCCTTTAAACATGTATATTGATATTTTGAAGCCATGCCATTAGACATATGATCATTAATGATGTCCACACTTGGTCCAGAAAATAGCTTATTTTTATTTTTATTAAAAAAATATTTTTCTTCTTAAAACTGATAGTAGCAAAAACTTACATTAGCTGCAATGGTAGTAATTGACTAATTATACATTTTCTAGTTTTGCTTTTGAAAAGATAGCTTTTTAGTTACTAATGCAAAACTTCCTGTCCAAAGAGTTTATCTTGTAGAAATAATATTATTTTCAAGATAAATAACCTTTAATTAGTTAGGACTTATTATTAAATTATTAATAAGTATACAAAGAGGTGAAGATCCATAAATCACATGGAAGTGGTCCCACACCATAAACCATGTGGAGAGATTGAAGATAGAGAGATATACAGAGCAACTATTTTTGTTACGGTTGGTTTGGCGTGGATATATGTGGTCAATAAATACGACATTAAATGAGAATTGGCCATATATATTTCTATCGCTCCATTCGTTAGTATTCGTATGGATCAAACTCGATAGGGTATCTAGTTGTTAGGTTTTCATTGAGTTCTTTATGATTAATAGAATTATGGAAGATAGCTATAACCTTTCTTTCTTTTCTTCTACATAATATCTTTTAACTAAAATTTATATACTTATAAATGATAAAATTTTGAATTATGAGATGTTCTATAAATAAAAATAATGGGTTTAATTTATTTCTTTAAAATAATTAACTAAAGTTGAAGATTTATATGTATACTTGCTCTATTATTATTAGATCTTAGCGTACAAATATTATATTATTAGACTAATTATTTAAGATTTTACAATCCACCCACTATAAAAAATTTTATCATGAAACCTCTTTTCATCGACCTTGCCAATAATATGATTTATCCTACTTATTTAATAAAGAACTTAGCTTTATTAATACAGAATCAAGCTAGCTCTAGTTAAAGTATAAATTAATGTATCAAAGTTATCTTTTAAAAATTGACAAAGGCTTGTTAATGTACAGGCCAAATAAACATTTCAAACAACAAAAAAAAATTGCAAATCCCTTTCTTTCCTTGGTCAAATCTTTTGGTTTCTTATCAATGTAATTCTTTTTTTATTTTTTCTGCACCCAATATATATACATATATATATATATATAATATAAATGGTGAAAACATTAATTATGCGAGAAACTCAAATAAAATAAATCCTTTTGCTTCGTGAATCGGGAGGCACCGCGTCCCGTGCAATAGCCTCAAACATTATATCTGAAGAGCTTTTAAAAAAGGTTCAAACATAGTAAAGCCTCACTCAGAATCCCACATGATTTCTTTATAAATTACCTTCTAAGCTCCCAACATTTTTTACCTCAAAATATTAACAAATATTCCCCAATAAAGCCCTCGACTTTATCACCACTGCAAAAGCCTCCAATCCACAGTTTAAAAGGTCCCACCCTTTTTTTAACCCTTTCAACCCCTACCCAACATGGCTGTGTATTCTTCTCTGCCTCTTTGCTTACTAATGCATGTGAGCTCAACTGACAACCATGTCGGCTTCTCCTTCCCAACTCAACCTTGGCATCAATACAAACCACCTCCGCCTTTTCCTTTTCTCCCCTTCTACTATTCCTCGTGAGCTTGGTAGTAGCCTACTAAGTCTCTATTCTCTCATCCCTACTCAATTTATATATACACTACACCAACTCACCTATATAAGTCCTACATATACCAACAAACATCTCAATCTCTTCGATTCTTCTCTCCCCATCTCTTCCACCCCTCATTTGCCTGTCTATTCCCGATTACAACATGAAGCCATTGTGCTTGCTAATTATACTGCTTGTGGCTCAAGTGCCCATTTGTAGTTGCACTGGCCACAACTACTTGGAGGCATTGTCCAAGTGCATTCTTTTCTACGAGGGGCAGAGGTCCGGCCGGCTGCCCGCCGAACAGCGCTTGTCGTGGCGCCGGGACTCCGCCGTGGCGGACGGTTCGGCCGCAGATTTCGACTTGGAGGGTGGGTACTACGACGCCGGCGACAATGTCAAATTCGGCTTCCCCATGGCCTTCACCACCACCATGCTTGCTTGGAGTGTCGTAGAGTTCGGCGACGGCATGCCACCGGCGGAGCTGTCCGCGACCATGACGGCCATACGGTGGGCTACGGACTACCTCCTCAAGACCCTTGCCCAACCCGGCCGGATCTTTGTTCAGGTTAGAACAGCCAACTTTCTCAAATGCTTGGTCACCATTTCATTTAACACATTTCCTTGGTTTTAGGCTCTTATCGAGGAAGATGTTAATATCCCAATAAGAGGTGTAATGCGACACATAGGTGAAACATGTGATCTTGGTCAAGTTTACTTGTTTAATAAAAGACACCCACTTGGGGTGTACTCTCTTTGCTTGTCCCTTTGCTATAACAGGGGATGTGATGCTTAATTCACATGTAAAATCAATTACCAATAAATGGGTCAATTCTTGTATAAGTCAATTCTTCACCAAAAGAGATCCAAAGTCTCAAATTCTTAAATCTTTCACTTAATCAGCCACTTGTTCTGTCCCAGATTGATTAATAGGATATAATACAATAAGAATCCAATTGATTTACAGGTAGGTGATCCAATTGATGACCACAACTGCTGGGAGAGACCAGAGGACATGGACACATCAAGGAAGGTCTACAGCGTGGATGCCAACAACCCCGGCTCGGAGGTAGCCGGCGAGACGGCGGCAGCACTGTCGGCGGCGTCGATGGTGTTCCGAAGCCGTGATCCTCCATACGCTCAAAGGCTGCTGGAGAATGCAGAGAAGGCATTTGAATTTGCAGACACATACAAGGGGGCTTACAGTGACAATGCAGGGCTCAAGGGGGGAGTGTGCCCATTCTATTGTGACTTTGGTGGATACCAGGCAAGCCCATTTTATCAATTTAACTGGTATTGATTGCAACCTTCATGAGGTGGCGTACAATTGCATTAAATCATGAATCATGTGAGCCACCTCAAACTTCAATTTTACTCCACCGTATTATTTCATTTGGTGTCTTATATATCTGTACTTGGATGTATAAAAGAATTACTGTCTTTGTCACTTATTTCGTACCATGTCTTCTGCTTTCATTTAATGTTGGTGTGTCTGTCAAAACAGGATGAGCTGCTATGGGGAGCTGCATGGCTGAGGAGAGCCTCTCAAAGTGACTCTTATCTCAATTACATACAGAACAATGGCAAGACTCTTGGTGCGGAGGATAACATCAATGAGTTTGGTTGGGACAACAAGCATGCTGGCCTCAATGTTCTTGTTTCCAAGGTCAGTTGACTCAGTTCTCATCCATCTATAACATATAGTCCAATGATGATTATATTACATGAAGTATTAAGTGAAATTGATTCTGGGTCTTTCCTGTTGTAGGAATTTCTTGAAGGGAATGTGTATTCTTTACAATCATACAAAGAATCAGCAGATAGCTTCATGTGTACGCTGATACCGGAGTCATCTTCTTCTCACATAGAGTACACACCAGGAGGGCTTATCTACAAGCCAGGGGGGAGCAACATGCAGCATGTGACCTCCATTGCTTTCCTCCTCCTGGCCTATGCCAACTACCTCTCAAAGACATTTCAATCTGTCAATTGTGGCAGCATCTCAGTTGGTCCGGCTACTCTTCGTCAACAGGCCAAGAAGCAGGTAAAATGCACCAACAAATCACACATGGACCATGTCTCATTTGTTAGCTATGACATCTTCAATTAATTCTAAAAATTCCATTTTGCTACGGATACTTAATATCGAGAGCGATTGATGGGTAATGCAATGTTAGCATCATTGTTCAAGTTAATTAGCTTCTTTCTTGGCTAATGCCTGATAAAGGAAGAGAGTTGGAGTCATGAATGGCATCCATCCATCTAAAATTTTGCCATTTCTAATCACATCAATTCTACTTTGAGATTCATGTTCGGAACACCCTTAAAGGTACGAGGTTTTAGGTGGAAAAAAGCAAAGCATCGGGTTAATTAACTTGGTTAAAGTGATGATGATAATGATAATGAATTAGGCCGATTTAGAAGAGTGTTAATTCTTGCCTATCCTTGGATTAGCAAAACTCCATTTTATATGTAACATGTAGGCCTAATCACAATTTGGGTTTTCCTTGTTTATGTTGTTTAGTATTTCATGATCAACTACAATGCAGGTTGATTACATCTTGGGCGACAATCCAATGGGAATGTCATATATGGTTGGCTATGGTGACAAATATCCCCAGCGCATCCACCACAGAGGCTCTTCACTTCCATCCATAGCTGATCATCCACAGTTCATTGCTTGCAAGGAGGGCTCATTCTACTTCAACTCTTCCAATCCAAACCCTAATATCCTGGTTGGAGCAGTTGTTGGAGGTCCAGGAGAAGACGATGTTTACGAAGATGATCGTATCAATTTTCGCCAATCGGAGCCTACCACATACATTAATGCACCCTTGGTTGGAGTTCTAGCATATCTTGCTGCTAATCCCTCAAGCTAGGATGATAACTTTGCATGGTTATCTGGTATTGTCTGCCTTAGATGACATAGGTTTCTTTACACAGACACGCAAGAGATTGAATGAGTCTTCCTCTATAGAAAAGGGAGGCAGAGAAGTGAAGAAACTACATAGATCAAGTAGATTTGAACAATATTCAATTGTTCTAGGTTTTCAAGGTATTGGATATTTATTTATTTTCATTTTAGTGAGTGCCTAGAAGATTTTAACTGTAAAAGCCAATGTGGTGTGTGAATCGTAATAAATCACTGCTATTCACCCTTGGTTCAGTTTGTTTGAATCACCTATGCATTATCTATTGTTTTGAACTTCAATCAAAAAAATAATTTGGAAATGTTGCTTTCAATTGAGAACAAATATTATGTGCAGCAATGCATTTTCCTGAATTGATCAATTGCATTGGGGCTGTTGCAACTTAATCCATCCAGAACACTCAAGAAAACTCAATAAATTTTGCCTTCTCATGTGGTCCTGTGCATGTATGCTTTTCATAAAACAGTGTCAATGTGTCATGCACATACAATTTCGATAAATGTCAGCAAATGTTTGTATAGTTATTTAGAAGAAAGAAAATAACTCAATAAAAAAAGGAAAAAAAGAATGAACTTATTTTTTAGAACTACTTTTGTTTTTCTTTTATAAGTGAAAGAACTTTTCTTACTCATTCCTTTTTTTTTTCTCGGACCTCTAACAAAGACTTCCAGTATGTAGAAATCAAATAAGGGAGTGAAATTTTCTGAACCGATATGGAGGTCTCTTCTCCAGATGAAATTCTCTACACAGAGCAATTTAGAAATATTTAATATTTGGGAATGGTAAGAGCAGAACTGACAAAGGAAATAGTTTTGTCAGCGTTGGAAATAGTACCAACAGTAACCTGATATGGAAAGTGAAGACATTTTTTTCTAGGTAATGTAACAAATAAAAAAGGACGGGCAGAAAATAGTTAGTTTTCAGTCTTTTGCTTGCAATCTCTCTGTAAAACGAGGTTGAGCATCTGACTTGACTTTTTCTACTAGATGTAAGTCTAGTATGAAGAAATGAAGAATTTACAATCAAATGGTGCGTTGATGCTCTGTTATGCTCAGTTAACAATTCAAGGGTGGTCAGGGATGTAAACAAACATATTCAACTCAGCGAGCATTTCGCATTGGATTAAACAAACCTAGTCAACTCCCGGGCATTTTGCATCTAGTTCGATTCAGGTTGAACTGGTATTCGTTAAATTTGTAATTTAAAAAATAGTTAACCAATTGATTTGTGAACAGAGCTTGAACTAATGATTATTTGGCTCGACTCAACTCGATTTCAATGTATTTGAAATCGATATAATATTAAACTCGACTCGATTAATATAATAATTTTTATATCAAGTTGTTTATACAAGTAAATAACTTTTATACTATCATTAATTACTCATGAAAAAGAATTGTTAGTACTTAACATACTATTTAACTATTAACTATTTAGTTTATTTAATAGTAGCAATACCTATGCTTACCTTAAATTACTTTTTTTAAGTAAAATATATCAACTATAAATTATGAATGTGTATTGATAGTACTCATAGTAATCATACTCACTAGTTACTAATTAGTTACTTCCTAATAATTGGTATATGTAGCAGTTAAAAATACTTATTATTGGATTCTGAGTATTGTTTATTATTTACTCCTAAATGTTAGAAACTTACTAATTATTAGGATATAATCAAGATAAATCATTTTGTTCACCGTGGATTAGGTCTCGACTCATATCTTAAATTAACACAAACAAAAGTTGAGCATGTAAATATTTAGCTCAAGCTTGGCTCAAAATATATAATCTAATTGTGAATTAAACTTGAGCAAACTAGTTTAAAAACAAACTAAGCATGACTAAAGTGGTGCTCAGCTCATTTATGCCCCTAATGGTGGTGTTTGTTCTATTCAAGATTTAATAGTATTTTTATTTAATGACTTAACTACCCTCACCTTCGTTGGGTTTGCTTGAACGAAAGAATCTTTTTGAGCTGATACACACATACGTCTGGTTAAAGAGTCATGGGTCAACCGATTAATTTAAAAAATAATTTCTTTAAGTCATTCTAAATTAGACATCTCATATAAAAAATGAAAAATGTTAAAATATATTTTTTGAAAAATACTAGCTAAAAAAAGCAAATTTGGTTGACGATTGGTCTGTTAGAGTGGGAATTTTCAGATTGGCACAATTTTTTTTAAAAAAACTTTTTTAAGTCTCTTTAGAGGCATCCTTTATTTATTTACTTTTTTTAAAAAAAACCTTCTTGGGTCAATTTAGATTATTAATTTAGAATTTTAGCCCAAACCAATCCTAAATAATTTCCCACACAAACCCAACTATAGAGGGTAGTTAAGTTATTAAGTAAAGAAACACCATTAAATTATGAATAAGTAGAAACTACCATTTGATCTTGAATAGAGCATGATTCCACTATTAAATGTTAAATTCCTCCAAACGATGCTCATTTGAAGGGCATACAAATTGATATTTATTATTTATTCCCCAACACCTAATGGCAAAGATCGTTTTGTACTAATCTTAGAAAATCTCCCCTAGCTTTATTTTTTCCCCAAAGTAAAATGTTCTTCAGTATGTTCATTATAATCGATAGTATTTACCCGAATTGTAAGTCCAATGACATTGGTGGCTCAAGTTGAGAACAAGGCGTTTGGTACACAGAAAAATATAGAGAACTTATGAACTATATTAATTATGTCTTATTTCGAATCCAAAAGAAGATTAAATTATGTCTTATTTCGAATCCAAAAGAAAATTAGCCATAACACTTGTTACAGCAAACTCGCTGCAGTAGTTTCTTTATTGGTTCAAATCACCACTATAATTAATGGAATTTGAAAAATATAAACATAATTTAGTTCCTCAAATTGTAGTGATTCACACTAATTAGAGGGCTACTATAGCGAGTTTGCCATAGCTCTTGCTACAGCAACTCCAAATCCTTCGAATCCTATTCGCTTTCTATCAACAATGGAAGGCTAGCAAAAAGATGGAAATTACACTAGAGGAACAATTTTTATCTTTGCTTTAGAAAAAAATATTTCATCTTTTTACCTATTTTCACATGCTCCACAAAAATTACAATAAAAATCTTCAAATTTTAAATCCTATTAGAAGACCAATGAGGAGTGCTCGTTGTTACAACGTGTGAAGCCATCCACAACGCAACATATGTCACTCAACTAAATAGGTACTCTTACCGATGTTCAAGACTCAGGACTCGAGCTAGTTCGAAAAAGTCAAGAATAAATCAAACTTGTTATAAAATTAATTCGACTTATAAATTTGAGATAAAAATAATAATAAAATTGTTTTCTAATGAAACAGACTTGAATTTTAAGAAACTTCAACCGAGTTGGCTCTTAAAAAGTTAAAGTGTAAATTAATTGGACTTATTTATTATAAAAGGAATTTGAGCTTATATATAAATGAATCCAGGAAACTTGATGTCCACCACTTCTGTCAGTAATTTTCCTTCGTATCACCATAAGCTACATCTCTAGAGGGTGCTCAACAATCACATTAGATTTTTACATGCTTCTGAAAAAAATACATAATAAATTTTAATTTTCAGTAAGAGTAACACCTCAAATCTTGTTCACTCTCAAACCGAACTAAGAATGTTACGATAGATCGAACAAACCCTTAATTCGATTAAGTTGGTCAATCCAAACCTAATTAAAATGAATCTAGACCCTCTAAGCATCTTAAGATAAAGGACACGACAATGTACAACTAATGCATGTCTGAGATATGATAATTAATCGTAACCAAAAAATTAAATTACAATAAAATTTTAAAAAATTATAAAATATAATGGATAGAATTTTCTCTAAAAAACACAATAAGAGTCCAACTTGTTTAAGGAAATATTCTATCACAACAACAATATACGATTTTTAGATCACAATAAAATCATAGACAACTAAAATATGAATTTTTAATCTAGGTATTGACCCATTTACTGATCACATCCATCATAATTACTAAGTCAATCTCAAAATGTGTGAGACATTTTCAACATAATACAAACTATATCACAAAATAATGTGTGTGTAAATAGGAATCACTGCTCCTCTGTCAAGGCTAACATATCTCACTCCCGACCTTCACCTATATAGATATTAGAAAAATGTTAGTAACAGGTGTCACCGGTTTAGAAATAACTAAATATCAAATTGACAAATGAGAGTTAACTCTCATGTAAAACAAATACTCATATAATTTTAACTGAACACTCAAAAGGGCAACTACTAAGAACCCATTAGCTACAAACTAGATGGCATCTCAAATTGACCGGTGTTATGCCTGTAAAACCCACGATTTGAGTCAGGGTTTTATATTTAGAACCGGTCGGTTCGATCGTCATTTTCGAGTCGAGTATGTTTCAAAACACGTGTACAGAGCCGATGTCGGTCGCGTGTATGAGCTATGAGGGGTCATGCGTACCCAAGTATATAATGATGACGTCATGAATACAGCAGAAAAGAATGAGTTATCAGAATATATGGAAGTATGCAGTATAGTTTTTTTATTTTTATGCAGTTTGATTGTAGAAATAGTTTTTGGCCGTTTATCGCGTTAGGACGCGTTACGGGTAGTTTGGGCGGGCTGATAGTTATAGAGCATGCCATTTTGAAATTTTGATGTTTATTTTATTTTCTGGGAATTTTCCCAATTTTCTCGAATTGTTTAGAATTTATTTCGAGTAAATAATTATTTTGACTCGAAACGGAGTCGAGTTAAGTATTATTTACAAGTTTGCCACCAAGCCCTTTTTCTTCACCCCCGACACTTCCTTCTTCCCAACCCTAGCGCCGCCCCACTTGAGGCCGCCGTTGTCGCTGTCGGCGCCGCTCGGCCGCCGACCGGCGCCGCTCCGCCCCAGCACGCCATCGCCGTGTCGCCCCAACCGACCCCGGCCGCTATAAGCCGCCGCGACGCCCGGAATCGCCGCGCCTAGCGCCGCGGCCGCGATGCATTCGCAGGCTGATTCCGGCGCCGCCGACCACCGCCGTCGTCGTCCAGTGGCTGCCTCGAGCCCCTCGACCTCCCAGCTACCTTTCCCGACCAGAGCGCCGCCGACCGCCGCCCTGGCCGGCCCAATTTAGCAAACCACCGCCACCGCACCTGTTTTCTCCATTTTCCGGCGAGCCGCCGCCTCTGTCGGCCACGCCGACACCGCAGATGTGTCGGG
>JAVDBV010002711.1:0-15426 GCA_032619315.1 Piper longum
TATATATATATATATATAAGTGTGCATGAGCTTAATATGTAAGCTCTTTAATTTTCCACGAGGGGTAGTAATTCATAAACTGGATCTTGTTTAATTAGCTCGCAAAATATTAGAAACATTACATGGAGTAGTAGGTAAACTTTAAAGATAAATTTGATGGCAGGTAGCATCATTGCAAGCTCAGCTTATGGAAGTGAAAGCACAATTAGCCTACAATCCGGTTGAATATCGGTCACCAGAAAATTATTCATGGATGCCAAATGATGGAACGCTTCACCGTGAATATAATTCGTATCCATATACGACCTCAGGAGGTGCCCAAAGAGCAGGCATCGATTCCACGGATCACAACGGCATTGGTGGATTGCTAACTCGTGATCTATCAGCTTACAGGGAGTTTGGCGAGATCCATTCTCTGCAAGCTTCTACAAAGAAACGGCATGCTCACAATGAAGTTGAGGATCTCCATGCCTTAGCTCTCCGAATGATGAAGAACTAGTGTGCCACCAATAATACCCAAGGGAAATGAGTTGGGCATGTAAATACGATCGAGCTGAGAATTAAGAAGTATGTTAAACAAGTAGAATGTTACCCTATTATGAGACTACTTGCTGTTGTTGGCTTGATCAATTTGAATACTACAAGTTGACAGATCAACGTAAAAAAATATATGTATGCTTTGTTCTAGCTATATACCTGGTTAGCTTCTTATACAACTAAGCTTCATATCAAATAATTTGCATGGGTTAGTTTCATTGCCTATTATGGGAATTTTGTCATAATAAATGTCATTCACATCTGTTGGAACTTCCATATAAAATTGAAGATTGTCAGTCTGGGGAATCTGTATAGTTCATATTGAAGGTCACATGGGGTGGGCTCTTTTATAACGTGGCTCTTGCGCCACTTGCAGCTGGCTTGGTATGATTCAATGATATTATCTTCATAGTGTAAAAAACAAGTTATAAAATCATAGATTCCAAATCTAATTAATTGCTATAAACTTAGTTTGAGAGGACTACTTACTGTTGGCAGCTATTTTTTAGACTGATAGTTACCATAATTAATTAAGATCGTATTATAAGAATTTGGAGACTAGTGGTATTTTTATTCTAACTGTCCTTTCATCAGCAACATTAAGATTAGGTTATATATATCCAATGAATAACTAGGCTAGTGTACAGAATATGAAGGCTAATGACATTAATTAAGACCTAATGAATAAATAAAGAAGCCTACATAAGAAATAGAGAAGCATTGATAAGAGTACCGCTTATTCTTGAAAAACAAAACTACCGTAAGATATTTAGTGGGTGGGTGATTTGCTTGAAACCGATTGAGCCGTACAGCCATATTAGCCTACCAATGCAGCTAGAACTCATTTATATACTTATTCTAATTTTGGTTTGACAATTACGGTTGCCATTCTGATTCTAAGCTTTATAAATAAGAAGATAAGAGCGAAGAAATAAAATAAACTATTTTTAAGTACATCATTGATTCTTTTTTCACATTAGAGTGAGAGATCATGGAAGCTAAACTAGCAAGCTAACACGAGTTTTTAAGAAATGTAATGCGGTGAACAAATTGCACGTTGTGTTAGTATATAGATGAGATGAACTACTTTGTATTGATCTCGGCATGAGTTCTAGCTAGATACACACATTCAGCTCAATTTGTACTCCTTTATGGTGTGAATATTTATAGATTAAGTACATATAACAAGAGAAGATATTTCTAGATTAACCAACTTCTGAAAGAAAGAAGAGAAGAACTACGCATGCCGTTTGTTGGAGAAAAATTAACTTTTGGAGAATAAACAAACTTGTTTGATGTCGACCAACTCAAGAGTGTCTTCCCAGCTGATCATTTCTAGAATATTTCAGCAAATACTAAGCCATGCTTGCAATTGTGAAGACAAAATGCCTCTTCAAGATAAGGGAGAAAAAAAAAAAGGAGATAAGAACGATATTCATGTACTCTCATTCCTCTCGCGGCGAGCGTGGGTGAGACAAAACGGCTTGCTGGGTTAGAATGACTCTCATATAATATATAATTATATATTATTATATATGTAAACACTAAATGAGCTTTGTGGAGGTTACAGCTTTGACTGGCAGCTTAAAAGACGACAACAAAGCCCAATAATAAACACCTCTTTTCATGATCACTGCCAAACCTTCGTCCTTTAGCGTATAGAAAATACTCCGGTAAACTGAAACGCACGAAGGGGAGTGGAAAAAGAAAGTGGCTGGCCATAATGTCACACGGTCACTCAATTCCCTTTTCATTATCTAACTCAATTCATTATATGAAATTGTTCGTGCAAATGTGAGCATATATCTAAAAAAGAAGCTCAATGAATTTATTATCTATGCATCGATCCCAATGAGTAGACTCTATTAGCATAATAGTCATATGTGCGTATTATTTAGTCAGTCATGCCCACAACGTCCTACCTCTTGTCTGTCTACTGCCCACTCAATATTGTATAATGCAAACTGGTAAAATTTACACCAATCTTCTCTTCATTAAATTCATAACAATTCCCAACGAATTGATTATTGCAGATAGAATAACAGTTACCAACATAACGTTGAAAAAATAACAGCTACCCGCATTTGTACAGGAGACTGCATCGAGGTTGAGACCGCAGAAGCGTAAAAAAGTAAAGGGAACTTCCTTCACAGGTTGATCTCTGACATATAAGACGCATAAGATAGCTTTCTCATAAGAGAATACGCTCATTGATAATGATTTTCTTCATTTGGTTTTAATTAGAAATGTAGGATAATGATGGGACTCATTAGTTCCCTACATATTGTTTCCGATTTTTTCCCGTCAAGGATAGGGTGACGGCAATTGAGGATCTCTATCCAATCCATTTACAATAGGTTTTCGACGGAAAAGCTCGATCGATTCATTTATAGATATATATATATATATATATATATATATATATAAGATTAGAAATTTAATTTTTTTTAAAATAAAACAAAAAAATAAAAGATACGGCGGTTGAGAAAGAACAATGTTTAGATAGTTTACATAAATCTCGAAATGTGGTTAATTAATTTTAAAAAGCTCACTCTCTCAGAATTTTTTTCAAAGCTAAGCAGCCAATTAACTTTCCCTTCCCACATATTTTGATCACGGTATAAGCAATTAATTCTATGCAAGGAAAAATACACCTCCGGTTCCTGTTTTTCACATAATTGCGATGTTTCTCCTTTCATACCCTATGAAAAACATTTTCCATTCCTTGAATCACAACCTATAAAGTTGCTACATTAATGTCGTATATTGACGATGGTACAGCAAAACTCCTGGCATTGGACCATGACAATTAACTCAAATGGGAGGAGAATAAAGGGCTGAGTAAAGTTGATCCCCATGTTCATCGTCCCACCAAGTTCACAAAAAAATAGCACATATCAACAAAGCAAAAATTCTCTTAAGTTAACCCTAAATACTATAACAATTTCTTATTTCCATTATTCTTACAGAGGATCATTTTTACTTTTTTGACTTTTTTTTTACAATTAATTATTTGTATTTTCACAAAAGACATATCCGGGCTTTCAGATAATTACAAGAACTCCCCAAAGAATCATACATCCAACTCACACCCACCCCATCCCAAACAACGAAAGAAGGCAGGCTATACAAACAATAAAACCGGGGCCACTGAGTAATTTTCACATGAGACCTGCATAATCAAAGCCATGAACTACTTCCACAATATGCCTATTCTGCAACATTTTCACCTTTTCTTTTACATTGATGTAAACTGAAGAAGCTTTTCAACATTTCATATTTCATCAACACCCCCGCCCCCACCCCCTCATTTTTAAGAATCCAACTTACAGTTCAAAATTTTCATCAAATATCATTTCCTACAAGAGAGTGATTCTTCCTTTAAATATTTTATAAAAATACTAATATTACCATAAAGGAAAGGACATTGAAAAAAGTCAAGGACCAAGAAATCTAGATTAAGGTTTACTAGAAGTCTAATAAGCTCCTTATCATCAGCCAGATAGTGAAAGACAGAGTAGACATACAAGTACAGAAAAAGAGGAGATAAGAAACAAACCTGATCACAGATGGGGCAGCTGTCACTTCTCTCCATCCATTCAAGAATGCAAGCGAGGTGAAAATGATGTTCACACGTTGTAATGGTTCTTGGATTTTCAAAAACATATTCTGCACAAGTAGAAGTGTACTTTTAACAACTAGAGATGATAAAAATAAGAATACAGTAAGGAAGTCCACCATAAAAAGACAAAAAAGATCAATCAAAACTACGTCAAGAAAGAACTTTTTCAACCACCATAATTTTGAAAGTTTCACTCAGCGAATCCTCAGAAGGTACCCACAGTATCTTCCAATAGTTAGCCTATGGAGTAGATTGAACTCCAACAGTTGTACATTAATCTTCAATTTAGCAGTTAAAATTTGATACAAAATGAGCACATTTTTTTTCTATCTGAACTTGCAATTCACAAATTCAAATTTTGAAGTTGACAAGTTTCGTATGTCTGTATAAATTCACCAAGCTTCAACAGCATATGAACATATCCAGGCATATTTAACCACATGTAGATAGCAAGTGAATACAACAATTAAAGAACATGCATCCACACAAACATAAGAGAGGGAGAACACTTTACCCTCAAGACAAATTGGGCACACATCCTCCTCATATATTCCAACAACAGCTGACTCGGTAGATTTTGAAGGTTCTATTCCAGATTCAATAATATCAACTTCAGAAACTATTTTGCCCGTCTCGTCAGTCTCTGCATCTTCAAAAGCAAGCAAATTTTCCAGACTGCGTCCAATAACACTATCTCTGGTAATCCCAGCATTTTTTACATTGTTTTCTAAGTTTCCAGACGGTATTTGATGTTGAGTAACTAAATTCACATCACATGGCAGTGGTTCTGGTGGAGGACGATATACATCTGGTATTGATATTTCCAAGTTCCTGTCAACTAAGAGTCCAACAGATATTCCAGATTCCCCACCATGACGAGACAGTAGAGAATTATGCTCTTCTAAATTCTGTGGGCACTGTCAAGAGAAAAGCAAGGCCTAATGTTTAGTAGGAACAAATTAAGAAAATACAAACAATATAAGAATGACACGTGTTAGATTAAAAGAGATTATGCTGCCAAAAAACAGTATTCAGAAAATGGAAATGTAGACAAACAATCATAGCTTATGTGCAATCCTTCCTTGAGTAGAATTTTTATTGTGCAACCTCAAACTTGAGATGCCCTAACAGATAATATTTGGCTATGATTATAAAGGATTGGTTTACTTGCAATAAGCACAAATATTCCTCGAAAATTTAGCACTCAGAATTAAAGTGACGATAAGATTATATATAAATTTTCTATTGTTATTACTAAGAAACTAGTACAACTAGTACTCCCAGTATACAGTTTCCTCCTACTCAAAGCCTGGATTCATTTCACCTCTCAGTCCATGTGGCCCAGTCAAAACTGAGCACAGTGCACCTGGATCAAGGGGTTAAACCACTGCCTAACAATGAGCAGAAGCATCACATCTTAGGCAGCAAAAAAAAAAAAAAACAATCATAAAACGTAAAGAGGAACATGCGCAAGTAAACAACTCTACGGTTTTAAGACAATGAACTTAGTCATAAATCATCCCAGTATGTTGAAAATACGATACTACTGAGTATATAATAATGACTATTGCTTTGATATTGATCATATTAAACAATAAATGTCGCAAAACTAGAGTTACTAGAACACGCCAATGATCGCACTTGCCAATAAATAAAGTTCAAAACAAAAGAGCTATATTCAGTAGGATATAGCTTTCTAGAGAAAACCATCAAGTCCTAATAGTCCATTGAGTAGTTAACACAAAGCCAGCTGAATTTTATGCCATAAGTAAGATATATCAATATTAATCATTTGTTCTTATTTATCGCAAGTCTCTACTATTGATATCAATGCTAAAATAGCCACACTAAAATATGAAAAAGACTCACGCACATAATAGTAAACAGGTGCCGCACTTAAAGCTGCCCTCCTCCTAGAATGTGAGCAACAACATCCACCCATTCCTCAGCTAACAACCTAGTGAAACTACAGATTATAGACCAAATGAAAGTAAGTGGACTGCACCAGAAGAAAAAGACAACAAGAATTTCCATCAAAAAGAGCAATTAAAAAAGAATAGGAGCATTACTAGACTTTCTAACACTTAAAAATCAGAGACTGGAAGTTAGAGGGCATTTGTCAGTGTTAAAAAAAGATCAACTTAATTTTAGAATTCAAATTAAATAAAAGTTGTCCATTAAAGGATATAACAATAACTTTTCCGTAAGAATTATATTTCAGATATATGTAGAAGGATTTTTTGAACAAAAACTTCTTGAAATGGACATGAACTAGTGGCTGCACTCTACACTCCGAACCCCACAAATATAAACCTAGCTCGCATTGCCACTCAAATAGTACAATTTCTTCATTCCAGCACATCATCATCCCATCCACCCCCCCCCCTCCACACATACACACACACAAAAATTCACACTTTTTCTCATTTGTGAAGTAACCAGCTGCCCCATGTTTTTTTATATATATACTAAAAATTCCTGAAATATCAGCCACTACAATATCTAGTCCAAGGCAAAATTAGCCTCCAAATAGATCCCAATCTTAACAAACAACGCCACTTCCCCTTCGTATTTGGCATAACCCCCTCACCTTCGCATAGCCGCATCAAAACTAATTCGACAACAACAATTCTTCTTTTTTCAATTCATCCACCTGTTTTCAAACAATCCCCATCGGTCATGGTCGCATCAAAACCAATTCGACAAGAATAAATCTTCTTGTTTCCATTCATCCACCTGTTTTCAAAAAGTTCTCATACAGCCTAGGGTCGATTTCGTTCAAAACAGCTATTCACATCGTTTTCTCACAATCATGCGAAACACAGTCAACAACTCAATCTACGCAAGATCAACGCAGACAGGAAAGCAGAAACAAATTTCCAATTGCTCACCAAGAATTGCCGAAAGCGTCCCAAGACCTCACAATGGATTGACACGGCGGGTATGCCCCCGAACTCGACCAATTCGATTGATTACTACTACCCCGCCGACATTGCTTCTTAGTACACCACCGTCCAGACAACCGTACAGCACTAGATCAAAACAGTCTCCCGCGGTGTGAGGTCTTCTACGGCCAAGTTTCAGCGACAGGTCACCGGCGGCGCCGTCCCCGCAGGCTACGGTCTCGGTCGTCGTCGTCGTCTTCCTCCCTGCTTATACTTTCTGCCGCCCCCCACCACCCCCCTCGCCCCGGGATCAATCCATCTTACATGGGAGGTGTCACCGGGCGACATCACGTGGCATACTTCTCTCGTAAAAATAGTACGCACCGAAAACTAACCAGTGCGATCTAAAAAATAGTAATACTAATATATATCACTGTCTATCGTACCCGAACGGCTTAGTACGTGGTTAACAATTCAGCCCAATGAATACAAGTACACGCAATATCGATAAATTATCAACACAATTACTTCTATGCCAAGTTAATATCCAACACACCCGATACTACATGCCCAACACACATCAAGTTCTCGAAATTACACCGATTAAGCAACCAACTTCAATGTCAACTCTGATCTATTATAAAACCTCGATTCTAACCTTTATTTCAATAATAAATAAAAGAATACACAAATAACCATACTCTTGACTATTTACACATTGTGGATATGCAAAACCTACAAGTTTCCTATCTAACAAGAAGACCGTAAGAATTAAGAGAAACCACTCTCGTATATAATCCTCACTGTACAACCCAAGTCTCACCCCTTAAATCGACTTGTCATATACAATTCACTCAAACATGAAAAATACTAAGGTTGTCGAATAAGTATTATGTACCTCGATCCTTTGGATAACGACTCATCTAAGTAATGTGTGAAGTTCCATCCCTTCAACGTGAAGGTTTGGCTGCATCAACTCCACCACCCGCACTGGATCTCTGTAAGTGCTTCTTCACGTAGCACTTACACACAATCTTCCACTTGTTCTCTTCACAATTTGAGTTTTTTTCTTCAAAGTGTCTAAAACCAATTGTCATCCATTTTCCCTAAAGACGCCAACAGATATATGTACATATCTACCCGTGTTTATCTTGAAGTCCCTAAGATACTCCTTAAATCTGATTCATCGTTATCTCTAAGGATGTTACCTTATCCAATTTGCTATTGGATAGAAGATCCCAAATCTTGCCATAATCTTTATCTTCAAGTCGGATGCACCGCTTGCCTCAAGCTCCACCCATGGCTTGACCAATTCTAGCAATCAAACTTAAGAGTTCCACCCTCCTGGCGCCGTGACAATTTTCGATCAGAATACCAGAACTCGAGTACCGCTACTCATCGGCACTCGACATCGCACGAGACTGGGTACCGCTCCAAATACCGGCATCCAGTTACCGATCACACTCCAACATATCACTATCGGGTACAGGTTACCACTCCTACGTACCGATACGTTACCACTCCTACGTACCGATACTTGCTACCGATAAACACTCCATCACGCACCATGTACTGGGATCGTGCTCGCTCGAACATGCCGACCACTCCAAATATCGGTATGCTCTAGCGCTGGCTCTTGGTACCACTACCGATCACCGCACGCGCTACCCATACCTGTTGCAACCCAGTGCCGCTACATGTGCCGATCATGCCGAGACCCGGTACCGCTAATTGCTCATTACTGCTTGATATGCACTCGGCACTGGTGATCGATCATGCTTGGTCCTTGCTCGATACACCTGATCGGTCATGCACAACCTATGCTCGTGACGCCTAGCTGATGGTGCTCGATCACTAGCACCCGGCTACCACTGCATCACGCACTAGCACCCGTCATGAGGTCTCTTAGTCGTATCACGGCCCCATGCTCGGTATAATATCACCAATGCATAGGCCGCATAGACTGCCGCTCTCAACAATCTCGTGCACCAGGTTCCACATGTACAACTCAATACAGATTAGTGTGGTAAGTTGTTTTCACCAACGAGATGACTCTAACCACCCCTTGGACACGGGAACCATAGAAATAACCACCAAATCCTAGTCTCGTCTCGTCCTATGGACTAAATTTGTGACATGAGGCTAGTCGATTGAGTTTTTATTTATTTATTTATTTTATATTAAAGCACTCAATTTTTTTTCTCTCGTCAGGTCTTTATGTCATCGTGAGTGATTATAGCCCATAAAATTTTTATAGACACCTCAATACTTGTTTAATGATAAATTATAACTATTTATTATTTATCAAGAGGAAAATATTGGATTATAATTTATCTAAATTAGAAAATATTAATATATTAATATATTTTAATAAATTTATAATTATATTATGAAATTAAATTTATTACTTAAAAATATACTTGGTTTAGATTTTTAGTGCTTTTATATAATTATTTATATATTGTTAGTCTTTTTCAAAAAATTGAGAGTATAATTCTAATCGCATAAAAATCTTTAAAAATAAATTATTTTTAGTTATTAACTTTTTTACTTATTGAAATTATTTTTTTTGATGTTTGCGTATAACTATATTTTTTTATAAATATAAATAAATATGTATTATTTTATTTAAAAAATAATATCGTAATAATTTTAAAATTAATTTTGTATATATTTTAATATATATTAATAATTAATTTTAAATATACTTCGCGCATCGCACGGGTCTTTAAATAATTAAAATAATATTTAATTTTATTTTTTATATTTTTATCGTGTATTAATTTCTTTTGGGTTGTGGTTAATTCTAGCCACAATAGTTATACAGGTCCATTAATGCTTAGTTTAATTTAGAGTATTTATTATTATTAAAAAAGTATTAGAGTATAATTTTACACAAAATAGAGTTTTTTTAAAATATTAGTAAATTTTAATATATTCATAATTATTCTACTTGGTTTAAAATTTGTTACTCAATAATACATCCTTTATTTTGATTTATTACAATTTTAATTTGTTTTTTATTTTTATAACATTATTTATTATCATGAAAAACATAGAGTATAATTCCATCCGAATTAGAAAAAATAAAAAATAAATTTATTTTATATCAAAGTTTTTACTTATTAAAATAAGAATTGCGAGAAATATTTGTACATAGTTATTTTTTTTGTTAAAATTAAATGAATTTTTACTAAAAAAATAATATAATAATATTTTTGAAATTAACTTTGTATATTCTTAATATATATTATTAATAAGTTTCAAACTATTGCACATCGCATGATTTTTTGAGTAGTTTGATTTAAATTTGAGTCTAACTCATTTTATATTTAGTACCTAGGTAACTACCGATGTGATGTGCATGATATTATTGAAATTTAAGATTATATTTTATATTTGTCAAATAAAATGAAATATTTAACATTAAATTAAGAAATAATTGATTATAAATGAAGTTTACATTATTAATTTTGCATAATTATCTTAAGCCTTAACGTCATGCATATTAATTTTGTGTATTTTATCATATAAAATGTTGTACTCATTTTATCAAATGTCATGCTTATCAATTTTTTATACTATTAATTTATCAATTTTTTATAATTTAGAGGAGAAAAAAAGATGATACATATAAATTGAGATTTATATATACAATGTTTTGATTTTAGCTTTATTAAGAGTTTTTATTATTAATAAAATTATTAGGTGTAAGCCCAAAATTAACCACAAGGGAGAAAAAGCTGTGAATGAAGGAGAAGCAAAACAAAAAAAATCATACTCAGTAGATTGATAAGTAGATACTCATAATTTATATAATTTATTTATGCTAAATTTTAGTTTTAAAATTAAGACAAACTAATACACTTATGATTATAAAAAATAATCATGATATATTCTATTTAAAAATTTTAATGTATAATGATTTTCAAAAATTTAATTATTTTTTCCAAAATAAAATATATATTAAGATCTATAATTTTTTTAAAATATAAAATATTAAAAAGCTAAGGAGCAAGAACAAACCACGCCAAGCTCATTCAACGTCAATTTCAATTTCCAATCATTTTTTTAATTAACATAAATTTAAATTGTGGGTGACTAGTGGGGTTGTTTGTGAGTAAAAAAGGCATTATATTTAAGCATATCTTTGCTATTTGCGGAACAAGTTTGAATTCGGTCATAAAACTACTTTCTGAAGGAGAGGCGGGGTAATTCAATATAAGTGCAACATTCTAAGTTAAATTTTAGATGCGTTAAAAAAGTTGAATTTTAAATACAAAACCTGGTTAAACAATGATCATTCACTAATTTAAAATAGTATGCCCTCTCCAATGTATAATGTGTTACACCAAAAGGAGGGAAATAAACAATGTCTAGTATGTTTGATCGTATAATAAACAATATGCTTTCCAGTTATACAAGATCCTTAATTCTTACGGACGAAAGTATGTATCAACGGGAAGGTTGTGTGGAGTGAAGCTCCAATCACCCGATGCAGTTGACAGAATACATTTGGCTAGAAAGCACTCAGCAGCACCAAGCTTAATACACACCACATGTGTCAATACGTGTGACGTTCGTCGAGAATAAAGAAGGAAAAGATTTATTGTTTAATGCACTTGGATTAGTTGATAAATTTTTTCTCTCGAACAATTAGTTGATACAAACATTTCCCCCCCCCCAAAGCTTGGCCAATACGTGAGAACAAGGGTATCTTCGTTGACAGTTTGCATTAATCAATCATTTATTTTGTATAATTTGTGCGTTAAAGAAAACAGCAACGAATGTAGCATTTCTCAATTAAGGTCAAATTAGTCTAAATATTTACTGCAACTGAAGTGATTGAAAATCTGAGCTATACAAGGCCGTCGAGATAATGGTCGACGTCATTGCTCAGTTTTTTCTTGCTGCGCGAAAAACTACAGCTCTGAGAGAGTAATTAATCAATCTAGGGAAACGGAGTAATCTAATCTTGGGCTGCCTTAACATTGCATAAACATGATTGGCCAGCGCCTAGCCCGATAGATCGCAATGATGCGTAACATACATATAGCAAGCCATCATTAAAAGAAATGACAAAGTCTCAAATATCCACCAATCTGCAATAATACTCGCAACCATATCTTCCGCCTAGACATCAAATCTGGACTGGTCATCATGGATGGCCTCCCGGGAGTTGGAAAAGAATCGATTAATTAGACATGGCAGCCTGAGATTGCGCTAGAATTGGAATTTTGTCTACAAAAGGCTTTATTCGTCATCGTCAGTAATCTTGCGTGTACGGTAAAGATGAGCCAACCCACTTGCGATGGGTTTATAAGGTTTTATGGTAGTGGTAATTTTCGAGTAGATTAAGTGAGTGTAGGAATCCTCATTGGGCACCCGCAGAACCAACCGGATTAAATATGAATAAACAGGATTTTGTATTTTATATAATTGGGTTTAATTTTATAAAGGGTACTCATTTTATAATAATTGGATTTGATTTTAGACGCCCGATATCCGGTACTCTATTTTAGTAATATAATTTGTTTTATAAAAGTTATATTTAATATAATTTAAATTTTATTATATAGATATATGCATTTATATACAAAATTAGTATATTTTTAACTTTATTTTTTTGTACTAATCTATCTAATCTGTTTAGTTATTTTAGATAATTATTTTTAATTTTATTTTTCATAGTATCGGTTAATATAATTTTTATAATATAATTAAATTTTAAATAGGCAAGTTTGAATTTACTGAATAGGTTTGGGTTAAATTTGGATAATAAAAATTAAAATAATAAATAATTAGATTTAGTACATAAATAATTAATGGAACGGATTTGGTTCCAAGCAGATCAAACTATGTAGGCACCTCCCAGCGAGAGGGGTCTTAGGCCGGTTGAATAACATTAATTAATTTGGTGCACTGGATTCAACAAGAGCGCGCGAGCGAGACTAGCGATTGCTTTTGAAGTTTGATTAACTAAAAGTAGATAAAAAATAGAGTAGTGGTAAAACCGAGTCAGAGACACACAGGTCAACATGACCGCCAACCTATTCCCCCTTTCTCAGCTGCGCAAGTGAATCCTCATTTTCCCCAAATCCGCCGAGCGTGGCGGTGGCGGTGTCTGGCAATGGCCCCTTCCAACTTGAAGGCCGTCGTCCTCCCAACTCTTCTCTGCCTCCTCACTGTTTCCGAGCTCAATTTTGCACCCTTCCTCGCCGCCCAGTCGGAACCCAAGGGTGAAAGACATCAACAAGGGCCACTCCAATCTGTCCTGATTTGGGATAACACCACCCTTCTAAGTGCCAACCGGACGTTCGAGCTCGGTTTCTTCTCCCTTGACGGCGGATCGACCTGGTACGCCGGCATCTCGTACGCTTCCATTTCGATTCGGACTCATGTTTGGGTCGCCAACAGTGAAACCCCTGTTGTTATCCGAAACACCTCTTCTTCTTCTTCTTCTTCTCCGGCTTTGTCGAGATTGGGGATGGCAATGGGTATAACTTCTGAAGGTCGCTTGGCGATTGTCGAGGATGGTGGGCGCCGGGTGCGGTGGACGTCTCGGAATAGTGGAAGTGCGGCGTCGGCGGAGCTTCTCGAGACGGGCAACCTGGTCTTGGTCTCCGCGGGGGGCACGACGGTCTGGCAGAGCTTCGATTTCCCCGGAAACACTTGGCTCCCGGACATGAAAATAACGCCGGCGAAGCGGATCACTGGCTGGCGGAGCTTCTCCGACCCCGCCCCTGGCAACTACTCTCTCCGGCTCCGGCCGCCGCTGTTCGGCGAGTTCGAACTCGTTTACGGCGACGGCGCTGCCTCCTACTGGTCGACAGGGAACTGGACGGGCGACTCCTTCGCCAACGTCCCCGAGATGACGGTGCCCTACATCTACACTTTCCGGTTCAACCGCCCCTTCACCCCCGCCGCATCGTTCACCTACTCCGAGTCGTCGGCCAGCGGGAGGATCTTGACGCGGTTCGCGGTGGATCCGGCGGGTATGCTCCGACAATACGTTTGGTCGCCGCAGACACAGAACTGGCTAATGTTCTGGAGCCGGCCGGAGTCGCCGTGCAGCGTTTACGCCCTCTGCGGCGAGCTCGGCTTCTGCCAGTCCTCCGGCCAGGGCGATCTCGCTCCCTGCCAATGCCTCCCGGGCTTCGCCCCCGCCGACTCGGCCGCTTGGGCAACAAGCGATTTCTCCTCCGGCTGCCGTCGGTCGGACGGGGCCGCCGAATGTGGCCCCGACGATAGTCTACGGGGCGTCGGAGCCGTGTCCTTCACCGACGCCGTCTCCGTCTCCGTCTCCCTTCGAGACGGCGGTCGAGCATCGTGCGAGGCCGCCTGCTTGAGCAACTGCACGTGCTTGGGCGTCTCGTACACCTCTCGATCCGCAACGTGCCAGCACTACTACGGCCGGATGCTCAATCTCCGAAATCTGACGGGCGAGATTTCAGGAGATCCCGAGAGCCGCGTATTGTACTTGAGAATTGGGAAACACGGAGTAGTAGTTGACGACGGGAAGGAGAGAAGGGTGGCTAAATGGAGGGAAGCCGTTGTGGTGGGATGCGCCGTCGCCGCCCTCGCCATTACCGGTGCAATATCGGCATTCGCATTGCGGTGGTACCGGGTAAGGAGGAAGAACAACAACAACGGCAAGATGGGCGGAAACAGAGGTTCGAAGCCAAACGACGACGACGCCATCTTCTCGGCTCTCCAACTCACCGTCTTCTCCTACAAGGACCTCACCACCGCCACCAGAGGATTCTCGGAGAAGCTCGGCCACGGCGGGTTCGGCGGCGTCTTCCTCGGCGAGCTTCCCAGCGGTGCGCGGGTGGCGGTGAAGCGGCTGGAGCGGCCGGGCGGCGCCGGGGAGCGGGAGTTCCGAGCCGAGGTGTGCACCATCGGCAGCGTCCAACACGTGAACCTCGTCCGCTTGCGCGGTTTCTGCTGCGAGCGGGCCCACCGGCTGCTCGTCTACGAGTACCACCCGAATGGGCCGCTCAGCGCCTACCTGGGCCCATCATCATCCAGGCCGCCCATGAGCTGGGAGGCCCGTTTCCGCATCGCATTGGGGACGGCCCGTGGGCTCGCGTACCTACACGAGGAGTGTCGTAGCTGCATAATCCACTGCGACATAAAGCCCGAGAACATATTACTGGGCTTGGATTATGGGCCCAAAGTGTCCGACTTCGGGCTCGCAAAGTTAGTGGGCCGCGACTTTAGCCGCGTTGCGGCGACGATGCGGGGGACCTGGGGCTACGTCGCGCCGGAGTGGATCTCCGGCACGGCTATCACGGCCAAAGCCGACGTATACAGCTACGGGATGACGCTGCTCGAGATAATCGGCGGGAGGAGGAACGTCGAGGGGGAGCCGGAGGGGGG
>JAVDBV010002712.1:0-13242 GCA_032619315.1 Piper longum
CCGAGAAAAACTGCCGTTACAACTACAGGGGTGCCTAAAAAATGCTGACGTCCGACCGCGTCCGTGTCCAGGTCCGTGTGTACTGCTGATAATTTTTGGAAATATTAAATTATGCCCATCAAAAAATATGGACAATTACGGCCTGCCAAATTGGCCAAGCTTAAAATTAAAAAAATTTCTTCTGTCAAACACTACTTTTTTTTATATATATTTTGAATGATGCACATTTACTTATCAACATAAATTGAAAGATTATCATTTTCAATAGTATATGCAATTAAAAATGTGTATAAATTTTATTGAGAATTTTAAGTATGTAATAAGAAAGAGAGATATCTTTGGCTCGGGATTTATTTTATATTTTATAATAATAAATTTTTATTAATGTGTATCATTTTGAATGTGCAATTGTCTATGCAATTGAGGATATAATAATATTCATTTAATATTTTTGTTGGAAATTTTAGGGATGTAGTGAGATAAGAAGTGTGTCCAGGGCTTATCATAGGATATTTAAAAATTTATAAATTGAATAATTTTTGAATAAATTATTTGGATTTAAAGTTTTTCAAAAAGCTTTTCTATTAATTTTATTTTGAGTATGATTTTTTAAAAAATGTTGATTTTATAGCTCATATTGGTTTACGAAAGTGTTTTTATTTGAGAATAATATGATATTTGTATTTGTGTCTTTGTTCGTCCATGTCTATATTTTGTGGACACGACGCAAAACATGGGTATCCTTGACATGGACACCTACGTTTGGGTGAAGATATTACAACGAAATAAAAAATTAAAATGAAAAAAATTAATTTGGTTTAGTTTTCAAAAGAGCTGCGTACAAATTGAAATGGGTATTGGTATTTTGATTGGATTTGAACTGAATTAAATTAATCGAAATATTTTAAATTTTAAAAAATGTTCCAAATTAAAATTTATGATGTTAATTACCATGAAATTATTTTATTTTTTAAAATATATTCTAAAAACTATGTTTTATGTTGATGTGGCTGATTTTCATTGAGGTCTCAAATGCGGTTCATCGCAAAATATCAGTCAATTCATCTTCATCTCCGTCGTGATCTCTAGCGGTAACGACAAAGGAGAGCTAGAGGAGCTCACCCATCTCCTTGAACAGACCTCTTTTTCCTTCACTATTAATGCTTAGACTTTGGCGATCGTAGAAAAAGCTGTGAGTTTTACATCAAGATGATCCTCCGGTTGACGGCAATAGAAATTAATAGAAGCCAATTGCTTGTGCCTACCTCATATAAATCCCAAAGTGTTCCATATGCTTGTGCAAGTTGGAAGCAAAGAGCACTGTAATTTTTAATAACGTGATTTACATACACCTCATATAAATTGTATAAACTACACATAATTTAAAATTTTTTAACAACTCCCACAAAATGATATATACATACATTAAAAGTGAAGCGAATGAGTAATTAAGTGGTTAATAAACTTTATCATTTTGTGATATTATTCTGACACACTTTTAAATTTCTAAAAAATACGCACCCTTATTATTCATTTTTTATTTATTTATATAGATTTTGAGTAGTGAGACTCAGTAGATTGCTTCAAGTAAAAAGTATATTTCCTATAAATTATATGAGTTATAGCACGTATTTATTAAAAACATAGGAGAAGGTTTATTATAGTCCTATCTCCCATAAGCACTGCCTTCTATGTGTTGTAATTTGACCGATTTAATATAATATTGACTATAAAATATGTTTTTAATATTTATTAAAATATTTTATTTATAATTTGAGATTATGGTTGATAATGGTTCAATCGGGTTGAACCAAATATGCCTTTTACTAGATATAAATATAATATGATAATATGATATTTAAAATTAAGCAAAATAGCCGATATTACACAACATAACAAATCAATCCTTATTTAGGACAAGTGAACACATCAAAATTTCAAACCTTAGTGAAGAAGTGCCTATTAACGGCAAGTTTTATACCATTGCTCCTTGGTTGGGCCGTCATCGCCATCCCTTCCACAGCCTCCTCCAGCATCACCGTTCTTACCACCTTTGCCCTCTACCCCTGCCTCTGCCCAACGTCGCCATGGCCTTCGGTGATAATTATAATTTGCCCTTGTCATAACTGCCACAATTGTCGCTCGTAGCAATTTCCCATTGCAAACTAAAATTTACCATTGGAAGAAGCCCATTGCTGCGATAATATTTGACCATAGCAATTGACTATTTTTCCACTAATGTTTGAATGTGGTTAAATAATAATTTTTTTAAAATAAGGGGGAGCAGACGATGAGTTAAACTTACTCTAGGGGCTAAGTGATGATTTGAATAATTTTATGGGGCTGAGTGAGATTTGTCCTATTATTAATTATCAATATCATGTATAGTTGACGTGAATTTTGTCGATATGAACAACTTAGTCACCTTGCTCAAGAGTTATGTTGTGGGCAATATTACTTGTGAACATACAACATGGTTCTATTAAGCTACAAAAACTCACTTATTATCATATTGTCACATGTTCAAAGTAGCTAAGGTATTTTAATAGAAAAATTAGCATCAGCAACAGCTGATACTAATTTCACTCTAAATATAAATATTTTATTGATAGAAACCAATGCCAATATATAAGAGATTTGATACTGAAGTCTACTAAACTCCACTATATATTTTCCTCTTTGTCTCATCAATTTACTTTTTTTAAAATGGAGGTGTAATTCTTTGAGTTTTTTTTTAAGTCATAGAGGCTCTTCATACATTATTATCCTTCTATTATTAATATGGCTCTAATAAATTCTCAGCAATTTTATTCTAGTAGACATTTTTATCACATTTATTCCAAACATGTGTGTAACAAGTAGTTGATTCTAAGTTACAACTTTTTTTAATACAACTAAGCAAGATGGGCTACACCTACCTTTGTTATAGATAACTTTTAATTTTTTAGATAAATTCTCGTTCATTAATAAGATAAATTATAATAATCTAATATATTATATATAGTTTTCAGTTAACTCTAACTTTAAAGAAAAATTTAATTAAATAAAAAAATATACTATAATAATTTGATTTATTTTTAAAATTTTATTATTTTTTAATTAGCTAAATCTCATACTTTTAATTAGAGGCCAGTTTTGTCTTCCCTTTTTATTAATAAGAGTAAATAACACCATTTGTAAAGAATATACATCTTTCCAAAAAGGTAGTCCATATCTTCTAAAGGGTATAGATATACACTCCTCATAAAGTGGTTTGCATCCTTCTCCTAAAGGGATATTCACATTCCTAAGAGCTGCACCCTTCTATTATGGTAGTCTCATCTCCTTCTTATAAATATACAAATAATATCTCTTAAGATATTTCTCCATTTAATCAGTAGAATAACTATTTGGTAATTATATTAATCTATTTAAAAAAATTTTTTGTTTCATTTATAAATTAATTATTCTCTTTTTCTCTCCTATGTAAAGTATTTTCTTTATTTTTTCCTGTAATTCATTTCCTTAATATTAACATAACTGTTTTTTTATTTTAAATTTTTTTATTCATTATTTTATTCTATTTTTTCTTTTATTATTTACACATCAACTTTTTTGGTTTTTTATCTTTTTATTACTTTCACTTCAGGATTTTATCTTAGTTTTTTTTTTTTTTGCCCAAAACATGTTTACTTTCTTGGGCACTCTGTCACAATCTTTACTTTTGTTTATTGGTGATTTAATGCTTACTAACATTGTTGTATTTTTTCCATATATATTTTGAAATTGTGAGATTTTTTTCTTTTCAAAATCAGTTTTAAGTTTTTTTTTTTAAAACAAATTTAGATGTACGAGGATAGTGAACTTCCAATGGGTTAGAGAAGACGTTTATAATGAGCTGGATTTATGATTCTGATCTATAAACTTGGAGATGAAAAAATAACGTGAAGAAGTATTAAATATATAATTGATAAAAGACAACAAATGATTGCCATCGGACACTAATAAAACAGCATTTTATTTTTTGTGTGGGCACTTTGTAGCTTTCTTTATATTTATATCTTTTAATAATATCTCTGATTAAGAATGATGTATTTTTTTCATATGAGTTGCTTTAAATTTTTTCATACGAGTTTCTTTAGATTTAATCAATTATAATATAATAAAAATAAAAATAATAATAATAACTACCTCTTATTATAAAAAGTCATGAGTTCAAATCCCACTAACCTTAATTTTTAACTTCTTATCCACAAGAATCAGTCTACATGTCCCAAAAAAAAAAAAAACCAATACAGAGGGTCACGTGTTTGAATCCCACTAACCTCAAATTCTAATTTCGTACTAACAACAGTTAGTCGATGTGCCTTGAAAAAAATAATAAAAATAAATAAATAATAAATAATATAATATAGTTTATGTAAAACCCAACTCTTCGGTCTGGTATTTTGCGCTTAGTTTTGAGTTTGGCTTGTTTCGGGTAGTATACGGTGGTCCGGTTAGATCGATCCGGTGCTTTTTGGATTTTTTGTGTGGTGTTGTGAGCTTAAGCATTAGGTGTGTCCGTCATTTAGTAGTTTTGGTCAACCTCAATTGTCAAGCCTATGGCCACGTGTTGCATTAGTTTTGTGTCACATGTAATCGGGCATACTTCTTAACCCTAGTCGTGTTTTAAAAGTCATCCCAAGCCTTTCCTTTCATTTCCCTTCTTTTCTTTTCCCTTTTTGGTCCCTTGTTGCTCTTGCTTTGGCCGTTGCAGTGCCATGTACAACTCGCAGGGCGTCCTTGTGTTGGCGCATGCACATGCACATGTGTGCGCATGCGCTAGCGTCATTGTGGGTTGGGTTTTATATCGTACTCGCTGGCTCTTTTGGTGGTTGTCTCACTGCCGCCGCTTCCATCCGTCATTGTTGCCGTCACCGCCGTCGCCTTCTAGCCCTCTGGTAACCTCGCCCAACGATTCTTCTCTCCTCCTTGGCCTCCCTTCCTCCTTCCCTCTTCCCCCCCTTCCTTTCCCCCTTCTCTCCGTGTGGTATGCCCTTCTTCTTGCTTTTTTCTCTTTGTTTTGGCATCTTGGTTTGTGCATATAGAAATAGTGATTAGGTCATGTAAATTGATCCATTTTCATCATCTTAGCATACTAATACTTTATTTTTGGTGTGAAATCTTAAGGCAAATAATAATTAACTTAATTATCTAAATTAATTGAACATTATTAGATTATTTTAATTAATAAAATAATTCATAATTAATGGGTTCAGGTGTGGCTTTAACTCAACATCTCAAGTGGCTCCGCCAGAGTTTGCTGGATCTTCAAGATCCATTAGCTTTCAAATTCTACTCTTTCGAAGTTAGTTCAATAAAAGAATCACAAGGTGTAAGTTTAATCAAGTTAGCTTTTAATTTCAACTAATTTCCATCATTTAACCGAGATCTCATTTGCAAATAGCATGCTAGGACATCTCTGTTAATTGCTCTGGTTCTTCGTGAATCTCAATATCTTAAATTAAAATTTAAGTGTGATGGATGAATCTCAAAATGTATTGCATAAAATGCATAAATTTATGTTCAACATTCTTATTTGATTTATAATAATTTTGTATAGTTTTCGGCATGTTCGATATGTAATTTGGATGTGTGTGGAGTGTTTAATTTGTTGACCTCCATGTCATGTCATGTCAATTGCCGCATTTAAGACTATTACATATCATTGCACGCACACACGTATAGGCATTGAATAGTTAAAAAATCTAAGTTTCGTTTAAGATTTTACCAAGTTAACTCGAACTTAGTTTCGTTCAAAATCTGATTTGAGTTAGGTTGATTTATTAATCGAATGTTATTGGTATTTGATTATTCATTTAATATTTATATTATACTGTTTACTTGGGCTATTTGTGGTGTTAAGCTGATACATGCAAATGTTATTATAGAAAAGTATCTATAATTTTTTGGAGAATTTTTGAAGCACTTTATGATGTGTATACTGATCGATACGCCTATGTTGAATATACGATTATTTACAATTTATTACAATTGTTGAATAATACAATGTCCGGATGACTTTGCCACAGTTGTGATTTTGATTTATCTCGTCGTTCCGGTTTAGATGGTACATAATATTTATACACGACTTTGAACAGCCCGACAATTGGTAAAACTACCAATTTACCCCTTTACCCGATCTTCCTCTTGATTTCCAGCCACTGACACTGTGTGCTGGGGAAGGTTCCGACGAACTGTACGCCGCCGTGAGACAGTCGACGGAAACTCCGTTACTGCCAGCTGACTTCTTGTCGACCCGGATACTGGAAAAGACCAGCCTTGCCGTCTTCTGTCGGCCAGTTGGCCGTGAATTCAAGGCTAAAGTCTCCGACCGTGTGCTGCCGCTGTTCTCCGCAGCCGGGACCTCTGCCGCTGCCATCCTGGTCACCTTCGTGATTGCCATGCCAGGCAGGATCGAATGCCATCGATTCTGACCATTTTCCTCGCCGGTGACCTCCCCATTGTTTTTCGAATGCTGCATTTCGGGCAATTCCGGCCGACCGGAGATCCAATCACCGGCTCCGTCACGACCGTTGCAATCACCCTCGTCGATTATATCGGAAGGGGCCCTCGTAGGATCCCCAATTAGCCGCTGACCGTCGTCGTCGCTGCCACCACCGTTGGCTTTCGGGCCAGATTCCGGCAGGCCACTGTTGTCATTGCCGCCACCGACAACCCCGAAACCTTCACAATTGTCAAGGCTACCGATATCGACCACCTTCCAGCCTTCAGATGCCGCCGTTCGCCGAGGCCTACTCGAGCTCACTGTCGCCGCAGGCGAGTCTCTTCCCGGCTCGATTTTGGTCACCTCCGGCCACCATCTCCGTCGCCGTTTCTTTGAACGCATTGACCGTCCTCCCACGGACTGATTTCAACCCCTGCCGCCGTCGGCTACACCGCCGTCGCTGGAATCGTCGCCGGTCGCTCGCCTGCGACGAGCACGTCGGGATTTGGACCCGGATTTGGCACGGCTGCCGGACCCGACCGAACCATTTATCCGACCGACCCGGACCGAGCTGGTACGGCTTGGATTCGACCGTTTCGACTCCGTTTCTAACTGTTTTTAAATGGATCGTTGTATAATTCTCGATACCCGACGGTTCTGTGAATGCATGTCGCTTAATTGCATATTTTGGTGGTGTGTATTATTTTCTTATTTTTTGATTAATTTATTGTAATTATTGATTGATAATTGTTCGTATTTACCAATTTTATCTAAATTGTGACTGTTTTAAATCCAAAAATTTTTTGTAGACTTTTGATTATTTGCTGAGCATTATTTAATGTTCATACTACTTTCTCAATACATGATCTTTATTTGCTGGAATTGTTGTGATATATATAGCATGTATATTATTATTTATTTATGAGTTAATTGTAAATGATATATGTGTTGTGTTTGCTACAGAATCTAGTCTGCCAATGATTTAGACTATCGTAGACTATTTTAAATTATTTACCATTTATTATACTCATGTTTTTCTAGTCTAGGGTTTTAACCAGATAATTATTTTCTGGCTTTGAATGACTGTCCATTTGTTTAGCTAATTGACTGACTTGTCTGACCGTTAATTGGTTAAATGGTTATTGTTTAATTGATCGACTCTTTGATCGTTTTGACTAATTATCGACTATTTTGACCAGGTTGACTTAGTTGATCGAATTAATTGATTAACTGTTTTAACTATTTAATGTTAATTCTTTGACTCTTTAACCGATTACTGCTTAATGTTAATTGTTTGGCCATGATTGATTTTTGACTAATTAATTGCATTATTTCAACTATATTATCATCATAATTGTTAAAGACATTACACACTGCATAACATGTATTACATATCCTAGTTGAGTTTGACTAAGTCTAGGTATCCAACTAGGTATATAGAATTGCTTACTAATGCTGACAATTGGGCCCAAAGTATAATATAATAGGCTAAGTCATCTCTTTAAAAGTGATTAACTAAATTAAAGATCTATAGTCGATTCTTATTTATAAATACGACTTTAACCCAGTAAGTATTAAATGTGAGATTAAGTTGAGGAACTCATAATAATAAGAGGGTTTATGGGTTTGTAACAACCTGGCCCAAAGAACAACATAATAGGCTAAGTCATCTCTTTAAAAGTAGTTAACAAAGTTAAAGATGTATAATCTATTTCACTTATAAATAAGATCTTACCTAGTAGGTATTAGATGTGGAACTAAATTGAGGATCTTACAATCCACGTACTTTAAAAAATTTTGTTCTTGAAATTCCAACATTTATCCCATTGCTAGTCGTAACCCACAACCTTCTTTGGTCTGTGTCAGTAGCCCAGTCAACGTCCCTAGTCAGTCTACTATCTAACATTAAACCAAGAGACTCTGATACTATTTGTAACGACCTAACCCCAAAATGCAAATTAATAGTCTATGTCATAGACTCTGATACTATTTGTAACGACCTAACCCCAAAATGCAAATTAATAGTCTATGTCATTTTTTCAAAAGTGGGTAAGTAAGTTAAAGATCTATTGCTCATTCTCACTTATAAACATGACCTTATCCTCAGTAAGTATTAGATGTGAGACTAAATTGTGGATCTCACAATAAGAAGAGGGTTTATAAGTTTATAACGATTTGGGCCAAAGTATAACATAATGGGCTAAATCATTTTTTCAAAAGTGATTAACCAAGTTAAAGATCTATAGTCCATTCTTAATTATAAATATGATATTACCCTAGTAGGTATTAGATGTGAGACTAAGTTGACGATTTCATAATCCACCCACCTTAAGAAATTTTGTCCTCGAAATTCCTTCATTTGGCCTGTTGCTAGCCCTAGCCCACAACTTTCTTTGGCCCATGATCGGCAACTTAGCTAACATCCCTAGTTAGCCCACTATCTAGCACAGAACTAGAAAGCTCTAATGTTATTTGTAATGACCGACCCAAAGTATAACATAATGGGTTAAGTCATCTCTTCAAAAGTGGTTAACCAAGTTAAATATCTATAGTACATTTTTATAAACATGATCTCTTACCCTAGTAGGTATTAGATATGAGACTAAGTTGATGATCTCACAGCTAGGAGCTAAGATACCAGATCTGTAGGACTCATCTTCTGTTTATTGTTAATTGAATATGATATTGTGTTTTTCACAATCATGTGGAGGTTTTTGAATTTCACATGGTTGTGTTATTAAACTTTTAAAATTATGGCTAGTGTTATTGATACTACACTGTTACTGTTTTTGTTACCGATATTGTTATCGTCATCATTATTATTAAAGCTACTAATAAGATTGTCGAGACTGTAACTATTAATGTTACCGTGATATTTATTGTTACTCGTAGTGATGGTATTACAATTATTGATCCTAACATTGTTACTGCTATTGCATTATTATCAACATTGAAATTATCACTGTTGTTATTAAACTGTTATTGTTATTGTCACCATTATTATACTAATATTGCTATTGTTATACCAGTTGACTTTATGTCTAGTTATTTACTAGTACTGTTCTACTTGTTGACTGATGTCTAGGGACCATGACAGTGTTCCTAGAGATTATGGATGAACTATAACTGTAATGTAATGTGCTATTGTATTTTTCATACTCTACTATATCACGATATCATTATGTACTATAGTTTTGGAAGTTCCTCATTGAGATTGTGATAACCTCTCTCTTTGAACTATAATTAGTTTTGGCTTGGAGTATATGTGGTTTGTATAATTTGAGTTATTTGTAGCTCATTTATTTCTACATTATTTATGAGAGGATCATTAATATTTATTACTAACATTTTTATTTTAAAAACATGTAGATTTATATCCTGCTCGGGAGCTAGAGTCGTTGTGGGGGATGCTTCGCTTCACTCGGATATTGGATGATATGGACTTTACAATATTAAGGTTTGGATTTTTCGTATATTATTGTATTGTATGCATAGTCATTAGAATTACTGACCACTAATTTTAAACTGATTATCAACACCGAGACACCAAGACAATTTTAAGATTTTGAGGATTTTACCTGGTTTTACTGCGTTTTCAGCGCTATTCTCTCATAATATATATCATAAATACATTTAAAAATTTGCTCAACCGATTTACCAAGAACGCCTCTAATCTGGTTCGTTTGAGAATTGGGGTGGGACATTACAATAATGGTTTGTACTTGCAAGGCCATGCATAGTCGAACTTGTCGCGGTAGGACAAAAAACTCTTTTGGGGTTCGTTAGGATTCTCTCTCATCTCGATCTACTATTTGGCTCACGTATTTTATTTTCACGTCTTAGGGCATAAATAGTGGCATTTTATTAGATACTACTATCTACAGACCATCTTATCGATATTTTGTAGTAATAAAATGTCAAGGATAACATCCTTTGATGAGTTTTCGAAAAATTACAAGATCCAGTTCAAAAGTCATTCTTTAGCACTATTTGAAAAACCCCTACCTAGTCCTTATATGTTTATTACGTTTTTGGATTTCTAGAGCAGGCACGGTAGACAAAATCGTGATGCAAATTGAGGATCCCATTTGCTACCCACATGTAGTGTTCAGTTAATAATTTATTGTGTGTAATGATTATCAATATAATACCTACTAGCAATGTGTATTTCAAATTTTAACATGTGTGTGCTCTCCATCCAGTATATCCGGATCATGTCATATCTCAGATGTGTTCAGTTAGTATAACGTCCCAAAGAGTTCCCAAAAGAATAAGATCGGGTGTGTTACGTGGTAAATCAATTGAGCAAATTTTCAAATTTATTTATTTAGAGATTAGCGCGAAAATGCGGCAAAGCCTGATAAAATTCCCAAGATCTTCAAATTTTCATGGTATCTCAATGTGGAAAACTAGTTTAAAATCAGTGATCATGAATGTCAATGAAATATATATAGTAAAATAATATACGAAAATTCAAATACCGTAATCATGTAGAACCAATAGCTACCAATGTCTGAGTGAATTGAAGCATCCCCAAAGTGGCTCCAGCTCCTTAACATAATACAATCTTGTATGTTTTTAAATTAGAAAATATTAGTAATAAATATTACTATTCCTCTTATAAATAATGTATAAATAGATGAGTTGCAAATAGCTCAAATTATATAATCCATGTATACTTTAAGGTAGAATTAATTATCATTCAAATAGAGAGATTACCTCGGTCATAGTGAGACACTTCTATCAATACAGTATAGAATGATACCCTATCACAGTACTGTACAAAATAAATAATATAGTAACAAAGCACATTAGAGTTTAGTATAACAACGCAACAAAAAATCATATCCGTAATCCTTGGAAACACCGTCAGGGTCCCCCGGCATCATCAACATGGATACAATAGTAACAGTAAAAACTTGGGCATTCAGTCAATAGGTGTAGCAGTAACAGTTTCAGCATCGTAATGATAACAATAATAATAATAATTTAACAATAACGGTGACAATATCAATGTTGATAATAATGTACTAGCACTAATAATGTCTTTATCAGTAACTATAATATTATCATTAACAATAACAATGATAATAACAATAACATCAGTAGTAACAGTAAGAGTCTTGACAATGTTGTCATTAACTTTAACAATAACGATAATAATATGGTAACAATAATATTAGCGATAATACAAACATTCACGATAATGGTACAATATCGATATTGATAGTGATAGGCCAATGAGATGGTAACATTATCGGCAATGGTCACCCTACGACATCACAGTACAACATCAACAATGATAATTGTAAATTTCAACAGTTCAATAACATAAACATGTGGGATTCAATAACTCTACATGATTGGTAAAACCTATAATACGATATTCATTTAATAGTAAATAGATAAAGGACGAGTCCTACATGCCTAATATTCCAACTCCTAACGATCATTCAACATCAGTAAGATGCCTCCACGTAGCTATATGGATGTCCAGACTTAGACAAAGTCAAGTAGGATATGTAATACATGATGTGCAGTATACAATGTCTTCAACAATTATAATTGTAAACTAGTTGAAATAATCTGATTAATCACTCAATAATTAATTATGGTCAAACAATCAACATTAAAAAGTCAATTGGTCAAATAGTCAAACACTTAACCGTTAAAACAATAAATCGGCCAATTTGGCCAACTAAGTCAATCTAATCAAAACATTTGATAATGAGTAAAACCAACCAAAGAGTCAGTCAATCAAAGAGTAACTATTTAACGAATTACTACTTATATAGTCAACAATCAGCCAATCAATCAAAAGGGTATGGTCATTAAAAGCCATAAAAATAATTATTTAGTTAAAAACTATATACTCGAAAATACAAGTCTAATAAATGGTAAATAACTCATAATGGTCTAAAATAGCCTAAATCATTGATAGACTAAATTATATAGTAAACACAACATATAGAGAATTTATCAATTATAAATAAATGATAAATAAATAATAATAATATATGCGTTACATATCACAACAATTCCATTAGATACAAAACATGCAGTAAATCTGAAATACTATCAAAACAATAATTTGAGCATTAAACAATATTTAGCAGAGACCTACAGAAATTTTCAGGATTTAAAAAGGTTACTAAACCATTAAATCGATAAATATAGACCTATACGGATCAATAATCAGAAGATATAATAAAATAATCAATAAATTAGAAAATATAACAATCAGCATACATATGCAATCAAGTAGCATGTCCAAAATTATCAAATATCAAGAAATTTACCTCGAATTTGTAAAAAACGGTCGAAAACAGATCGAACGGTCGAATCTAATTCAGCCAACTCTGCCGGGTCCGACCGATAAATGATTCAGATCGGGTTAGAAGTCCGTGCCGTGTCCTACCAGCTCACCTGATGGAGCCGTGTGCACGGCCAAGTGCAGGCAGTGCGCCAGAGTGAGATCCCGGTGAGGCTACAAGGCAGACGGCGGCTAGGGTCGGGAATTGTCGAAACGACAACGACGAACATGTCTACAGTGACGGCGACCCAAACAGCCTCTGGAGGTGGCCGGAATCGGCCCAGGAAGAGGCTCACCAGCGACGGTGGCAACCTCGAGTAGGTCCAGACGATCGGTGGCGCCCCAAGGCTAGAAATTGGTCGGAAAAGATAGATACCGTGACGTTGAATGTGTCGGAGTGGTCAGCGACAGAAACGGCGGCGACAACCGGCCAGAATTCGGCCCAAAAGCCGACAAACTG
>JAVDBV010002713.1:0-12600 GCA_032619315.1 Piper longum
CCAAGGATTCCTCAGCATCAAACATCTAACAACTAGTTGGTGGCACTGCTGGTCTTCGATCTCACCCATTGGTTCGACCCCAGCCACACCCCGTTCATGGTTAACCTCAACAGCAATTACCGGCAGTTGGATGTTTGGATAATTTGCATTATTATTATTATTATTATTATTATTTTTTTCCGGGTCTTTACATTCCGGCCATGGCGACCCCGGAATCGGTTAATTACAACAATTCTGCTCGTTTCCGCCGCCGGCCATTGTGTCACCGATTCTGCCGCTGGTGAGCTCCGCCGCTCCGATCAGATGGTCGTCCAGGAACACTCGACCCATGAGGGACCTTTTCCGACCAGATTGCAACCCGATCGCTGCCCCGGCCGGCCGGATTTTCTCACCCACCGTCGTCGGCACTGTTCACTCCCAAAACTCCGGCTTTTCCAATTTAGTTCTTTTTCTTTAAGTTTTTTTTATTTGAAACTTTAATTCCATGATTATGAAGTTTATTATCGATTCCGATATATGTATGCATGAAAACTTAGTAAAAAGAAGAGAAGGAAAATTACCCGAGAAAAGGAGGAAGCCGGCGACTATCAACAAGAAATAATGTGAATGACGCCCCCATTTTTCTCCGTATATAAAGATATACACTGACGGCTAGGGTACGTGGAAGCACCCTTTCACCGTAATTCCTTTAACCGGGTACTTGGGTAATCGACATGGTTTACTTAACCATTAAACAGTTAAACGGTATGATTCATTTAACCGATCAAATGGGTAAATAGTACAGTTCACTTAACTAGTTAAACGGGAAATCATATTTATCCAGCTAACGATAATTATTTTAAATATAAAAAAAATTCCCACGTTCGATTCCTCCGCGTCAAACGTTATTATTATTTTATTTATTTTATTTTATTTTTTTCCGGGTCTTTACAATTACGATCATGCATCATATATAGATGTTAGAGCTCGCTGTAGATGCGGTGTCATGCCTGGAGCTTGGACAACAAGTTCGTTAGGACTCTTATCAGCTTTTATCACTATAATCTATTGCTGATTTGACTTTTACGTCGCAAGACATGTTAAGTAGTGGTTTTATTGAACCCCACTTAACACGAGCTATTTAGACGTATTTTACTTCCGTGATTAAAAACCTTCGAAGATGTGATCCGTCGAGTCCGATGTTGAAAATAAGAACCACCGCAAGTTGCCTTCCCAAAGACCTATTATATAAATCCCTTCCCAGACCTATATATAATTTTATCAGTGTTTTCCAATGGGATGTGAGACAAAGGAAAGTCAACTCACACGTACTATGAGCAAGTGCACTTACCAATCATAGCGGGCTTTAGATTGGTGAGTGGGTTGTTCCATTCTCGAAGGATCCTGACAACTCCACCTAGGAGTTACTCAAACCCAGAGAAGTGTGGAAGATTATGAGTATTGAAATGTAGCATCTAGACATGCGATTTCAAATGGTACTAAAGGCACATGCCTGAGGGAACTCGACCTCTGTGCTAAAGACCAGGAATGCTATGGAGGATGTGAGGATTTAAGGAAAAAGGAAAAGAAATTGCTTTGGGGGGAGGATAGATAAATGCTACACAACTTCAGCTCAATGCAATTATTTTATTTCATATTTTTATTGATATTTGACGTTTTTAGGTATATTAGGAATATCTTCCATTCTCTTAACGCCATGTGGGTTATTTTTATCTATATGATTGATCAAGTATTATAAACAAATGGCTTTATAAATGACTCGACTTAATCGTAACATTTCTAATTTGGTTCTTAGGTGAACCAAAATCGGGGAGTACATTTTTAGTATAAGAGCATGTCTTAGTCAATTGAGATGGAAGACTTTTGTTTTGAGCCAAGTGTATGGAGCTGTTCTTAGCCAAGCTGACAAGTATTTCCTTTGAGGTTTTTTCTAAGGATTTTAGATGATATCCTAAATCAGGCCTGAGCAGTGCATGTTTCAGTGTTGTAAAAACCTTGAAAATAATAATACTAATAATAATAATATTAATACATATAATAATAAAAATAATAATAATAATAATAATAATAAATTCCTTAAATAGGAAAGGTTGTGAGGCTAGGAACGAATCCTAAATATTAAAAAATTGTTAAGTCAATAAATTTTTAAGAATCAATACGATGTAGTCATTTTTTTAAAATGGTAAAACCGTCCTGTAAAATTAATAAGTTTATTCCTATAAATATTATTTTAATCATTTAGCATACTTGTTTCAAATCCTTCCTATCGAGTCACTTTTAGGACTCGAGTCAGTTTTAACTTCGGACTGTCTTGATCCGAGCTTACCATCCATAGGTATATTGCATATACCCTATGGATAAGTCCTACTAGACCACGAGTTATCGGAAGCTCAGGTTGTGCCATGTGGCAACATCTGGACTGCCCACGTCTGCCCTTGCTTCATTATATTATCTTCCCATATATAGATCTTCCATGATTTCACTATGTTAATGCCGCTGCCACTTCAGCTCACCATCGGCGAGTTTCTGCCTCATCCCCGGCCAACGCATCGGCACCCCCATGACCACCTTGCGGCCAGCTTTGCAGTTGTACCTCTCACAACCACCAGTGCCACCGCAGTCGACGCCTACGACGGTGTTTTTGAAGCCGGGCTACTCCGCTGCTGCCACCATTTGGGCTATTTTTCGGCGTCAACAAACCACCACCAGCCAATCCGACCACCTTGATGGCTTCCCCACATCTAGATCTTCATTTTGAGACCACCCATGACCATTGCCATGACCGTGATCGCCGCTAGCGATGCCGCCACCTACAACGACGACTTCCCATTGTCACCGCCGCTATCGATGCCGGACTTCCCATTGTCACCACTAGCACCTCCGCCATCACGCCCCTTGTCGATCCCGACCGGCGGCAACCCTTGCCGCGATGCCGTCGGCAGTTTCTGCCCGTTTACCGGTCTGCCTGTGACCGCATCTGCCTATAGCTTCTTGTTCATGAGCCCGTCAATCCATGTTCAAGTCCGCCAGTCCAATTCAAGTCCTCCCAGCCAACCCAAACTATTTCCCTTCCCAGGTTGGTTCAGGCCATTCGGTTTGGTTTGGTTCAGCTTGGTTCAGAATGGTTCAGCTCGTATTCAACTGTTTCTTGATCGTTTTTGGTAATTCGAGAACTCTTACATTAGTTTAGATGCATGTTTAGATTTTTTAGCATGTTTTAATGTTATGAGTATTTTTCTTTATTTATTAATTATTTTATTATTATTTATTTATTAATGATTATTAATTTCTTATTACTTATATATTTGTTGACTATGATGAATGATAGTGACTAATTATTGTTATTGATAATGTATTTATTCATAGGTATTATTTTTGTTCATCTTTATTTATTTTAATTTATTAATTAATTGATAATTAATTATTTTCTTACTCGTGTAGTTATTTATACGTATGTAGTCATATGTTCGTATATTTAATATTTATATTAATGTTCTCATGAATAATTAATATTATTTATGTATTTATTTGATATTTATTATTAATAATGATATATTTACTTATTAGTATTAGCCTTATTTATGTTAATTAAATTGTATTTATTTATTTATTTATCTATTTGTCTGTTCACGTGTATGTTATTATGGATTTGTATTTGATTGTATTTTCTTAGATTGTATAAGTATGATATAATTTTGTGATTAGAGTATTATTTATGTTCATGTATTTATTATTATTTAATTATCTAAGAGTGTATTTACTTATTTATTATTTATTATTATGTCTCAATTTGCATCTTGTATGTTTAGCTATAGGTTTATTTAGTACCGTCTTATTTTTTAGGATGTATTGATTTTTTGAGCACACCACAAGCATACATCATTTAAAGACATTAGTATATTATCTAGCACTAGGTTTCGATGTAGATTACGAAGTCCAAGATCACTTCTAGAAAGTACAGATTTAGAATCAATGGTCACGGTTGCGAGTTCACTTGCGAACTATATAGATCTGTATAACTACTTGAAGTGTTGTATATTCTTTTTTGGCAGCCCTAGTCGACTTGAGCCTAGATTCGACCACAATGCACCGACTGCAATCGGGGTTAAAGAATTGACTCAGTCCGACACGAGGCCGCACCTTAAAAATTATTGGAAAGGTAAAATACCTGCCCAAGGCCGAAAGCCTTGACAGGGCGCAGTGGTGCAAGATGACTCATTATGTACTTGTGATACCGAGAGGGTGAGTAAATGGCAAATATTGGTAACTATAGGTCGTGGGCTACGTAGCGTGTGTGCGCATAACATGGGATTGTAACTGGATGGGGTGGCCACCCCTCCCGGCATAAATGGAGCTCAGCATAGGCTCATAATCACTATAATACTTGAGAAATATTAATGGGGAATATATTGACTTGTTTCATGTAATTATGCGGCTTAGTAGTTTTATCACTAACGCAGTTCTGGGACCACAGATAAACAATTTCGGACTGATGCTTAAGAGCGTGGTGGACGGTTCTCTTACCAACTTAGGTTTGGTGAATTGATAAAAAAATTGGACTTTCACTTTACATTATTTAAGTTATAAGTGTGGCTACGGGAAATAGTTAGAGGCTGTGAGACTTTGTAGTTAGTTTATTTTTATGTTTGTCACATGTTATCATAATATGATTTACTTTTTTATAATTTAATAAATTTATAGAATTATTTGTTATGTTACGATTCATGTTCTTGAATGTAATTTCTACATCATTTATATTTTTTTAATAACACCTGGCCGGTTAGGGCGGGTCATTACAGGTGGTATCAAAGCACGGTTTCCCACTAGGTCACATATTATGACTCAAGTACCTTGTTGAAAGGTCTAATATTTATCTTTTCTCAGTGTGTTATGTTATTAATTAATGAATTTTTTCGCTAATAAACCCATCATAACCAAAAAACATATTAATGAATGATAACGGGAAAAATTAATAATAATAATAAATAAAAATAAATATAGTCTTTTGAGGATTGAGGTGGTGACTTCTACATCAAAAATATGTTCTAAGTCGGGTGATAAATTAAAAAGAGAACCTTTGGAAGGATTTGAGATGTTGAGGTTATATGTGGCAAATTGATTTACAAAGTCATACCTCTAGTATGTTAAAAGCTTTTATTAGTTAGTTGACATCCAAGAAGTGTGTTGTTTTCAGATTAATGTATAAGCACCAGTATGGGACATTGTGCCACTTATATGTCATGCTAGGTGCACATGACACTTAACCAATGAGTGTATCTGGGATGCCTTTACAATCTGAGGTATTATCGAGGTAGCATGGGTGGTATGGGACACTTGTGCGATCTAGATGACAGTGTCATGGCACAGTGTGCCCCACTTTAGCTATGTATATGAGTGACAATGCTTAAATCAACAAGACTGCACCAATGCATTGTAATCTACTATATAGGAAGACGTGGGTTTATATAAAGGATAAGGATCATCAACAAAGTATAAAGACATGTATGAAGTAATTTGAAATGATTTCTCAAAAGCAATAGAGGATCAACTTTGAAGTTCCCTTGAACAATTTAACTTTAGAACATCAAAGTAATGAATGATTCGTAGTTTGCAGTGATGCATCTTTCTTGAGTTTAGGATGCGTCCTTACGTAAAAAGGAAAAGTGGTAGCCTATGCCTCTCATAAATTGAAGATTTATGAACCATATTATGCAACTCATAACTTAGAATTAGCAACGGTTACTTTTTCCCTAAAGATTTGGAGACACTACTTGTACGGAGACCAGTTTGAAGTATTCACTGAACATAAGAGTTTAAAGTATATCTTTAACAAAAATGACTTTAACCTTTGATAGAGGCGATTGATAAAATATTTGAAGGACTACAACTTCCAAATCTTATACCACCTAGGGGAAACAAACATTGTAACCGACGCGTCGAGTCAGAAGGGCGAGGTGGACAGGAGTCAACCACTAGCTAGACTTTAGGTTATGTAGGCAAAAGTGGTGGCTATAAATCCTGTACAACAATTAACAGGGTTACTCGCAAATCGTGTCATTTCAAATGACTCGGTAGATCAGGTTAAGTTAGCACAAATAGATGATGACGAGCTAAATAAAATGTTGGACAAGACTTCTGACATTATAGCTGATTCCAATAGTATGATCAGATTTAAAGGGAGGTTATGTGTACCTAAGGATGATGTACTGAGGCAGAATATTCTAGAGGAGGCTCATCCTCATAGTTCTGAATACACCCTAGAGTTACTAAAATGTATGAAGATTGAAGTGAGCCTACTAGTGGATTGGAATGAAGAAGGATGTTGTGAATTTTGTATCTAAGTGTCAAGCTGGCCAACTGATCAAAGCCCAACATCAACTACCCAGTGGACTATTGTAACCTATAGAAATACCTACCTAGAAATGGGAGTGTGTTACTTGTGATATTATCGCAAACTCCTAAGGACTTAGAAGAAGCATGATTTCTAATGGGTGGTGGTGGACTTATGCTGATACTCGAAGGAGGGACCTAGAGTTCTAAGTTGGGGAACTCGTGTACCGAAAGACATCTCCTATAAAGGGGGTGATCAGATTTAGCACATTAGAGAAGGTGAAGCAAAGATTCATTGGATTGTTTCTAATCATAGATTAAGTTGTTAGATGTGCATATGGATTAGCATTGCCACCAAGCCTAGTTGGAGTACACAATGTTTTCCATATGTCAATGTTAAAGAAATATGTACAAGATGAGAAACATATAATCACGAATTTTGAAGATTGAGAGCTAAAACTAAACTTTATCTATGAGGAAAGGCCGATTCGCATCCTAGCAAGAGAGATAAAGATACTCAAGAACAAGAAAATTCCTTTGGTAAAAGTATTGTGGAATAATCAAGAGTCAGAGGAAGCTACATGGGAGACTGAAAAAGGAATGTCAAAGAACCTAGCCTATTTGTAGAATAACGTTCTTATAATCGTGGTAGCACGATTGGATAAATAAGATATAAATAAATGAATAAGTTCATCACATCAAGGTTTGATGTCATTTACAAGTCTAACAATATCAAGATATTTATTTAATAAATTGGTATATCCATATGAATTGTAAGGAAATATTCATAATCATTCTTTAGCCATTAGTAATATTTTTGAGGACGAAAATAATCTAAGTTGGGGAGATTGTAAAAACCTCGAAAATAATAATACAAATAATACTAATATTAATACATATAATAATAATAATAATAATAATAATAATAATGAATTCCTTAGATGGGAAAGGTTGTAAGGCTAAGAACGAATCCTAAATATTAACCAATTGTTTAGTGAATAAATTTTTAATGATCAATATAATGCAGTTATTTTTTTAAAATGGTATAACCGTCCTGTAAAATTAATAAGTTTATTCATATAAATCTTATTTTAATCATTTAGCATACTTGTCTCAATTCCCGCCTATCGAGTCACTTTTAGGACTCGAGTCAATTTTAACTTTAGACTGTCTCAATGTGAGCTTACCGTCCATAAGTATATTGCATATACCTATGGATAAGTCCCACTAGACCATGAATTGTCTGACGTTCAGATTGTGCCATGTGGCAAAATCTGGACTGTCCATGTCTGCCCTGGCTTCACTATATTATCTTCCCGTATCTAGATCTTCCATGATTTCACGATGTTAACGCCGCCACTACTTCGGCTCGCCACCAGCGAGTTTCTGCCTTGGCCCTGACCAGCACATCGGTACCTGCGTGACCGCCTCGCGGCCAGCTTTCCAGTCGTACATCGCATGACCACCGGTGCAGCCGCAGTTGCCGCCTATGGCGGTGTTTTTGGAGCCAAGCTACTCCCCCGCTACCACCGATTGTGCTATTTTTCGGAGTTGACGAGCCACCACTGGCTGATCCGAACACCCCGATGGCTTCCATTCATCTAGATCTTCATTTTGAAGCCACCCATGACCAACGCCGTGGTCGTATTTGCCGTCGGCGATGCCGCCGCCTACGACGACAACTTCCCACCTTTTGTGGCCTATTTTCGGCCAGCCCATGGCCAAACTCTTCTGATCGTCACCCCCAACACCTCCGCCATCACGCCCTCCGTTGATCTCGACCGGCGGAGACCCTAGCAGCTACGCCGTCATCATTTTGCGGCCACGGGCACTGCCAACCTTGTTCAACCCATTTACCTATATGCCCGCGACCACATCCGCTTGCAGCTTCTTGTTCATGAGCCCACCAGTCCATGTTCGAGTCTTCCATTCCAATTCAGGTCCGACGAGCTGACCCAAACCATTTTCTAGCCCGGGTTGGTTCAGGCCATTCGGTTTGGTCTGGTTCAGCTTCGTTCGATATAGTTCAGCTCGTATTCAGTCATTTCTCGACCGTTTTTGGTAATTCAAGAACTCTTACATTAGTTTAGATGCATATTCAGATTGCTTACCATGTTTGGATGTTATGAGTATTTTTCTTTATTTATTAATTATTTTAGTTATTATTTATTTATTCATGATTATCAATTTCTTATTATTTATATATTTGTTGACTATGATGAATGATAGTGACTAATTATTGTTATTGATAATGTATTTACTCATAGGTATTTTTTTTGTTCATGTTTATCTATTTTAATTTATTAATTAATTGAATATTTATTATTTTCTTACTTTTGTAATTATTTATACTTATGTAGTCATATGTTCGTATATTTAATATTTATATTAATGTCCTCATGAATAATTAATATTATTTATGTATTTATTTGTTATTTATTATTATTAATAATATTTACTTATTAATATTAGCCTTATTTATGTTTATTAAATTTTATTTATTTATTTATTTATCTGTTTGTCTATTCATGTGTATGTTATTATAGATTTGTATTTGAGTAAATATTCTTAGATTGTGCAGGTATGATATTATTTTTTGATTAGAGTATTATTTATTTTCATGTATTTATTATTATTTAATTATCTAAGAGTGTATTTATTTATTTATTATTATTTCTTAGTATGTCTCAATTTGTGTCTTGTAAGTTTAGCTATATGTTTATTTAGTACCTTATTTATTAGGATGTGTTAATGTTATGACCACACACCATAAGCATGCATCATATAAAGACATTAGTATTTTATCTAGCACTTTGTTTCGATGTATCTTACGGAGTCCAAGCTCACTTCTAGAAAGTTCGGATTTAGGATCATTGTACACGGTTGCGAGTTCACTTGCGAATTATCCAGGTCCGTATAACTACTTGAAATGTTGTATATTCTTTTTTGTCAGCCTTGGTCGGCTTGAGCCCAAATTTGACCACCATGCACGGAGTGCAATCGGGGTTAAAGAATTGGCTTAGTCCGACACGGGGCTGCAGCTTTAAATTTATTAGAAAGATAAATACCTACCCACAGGCCAAAAGGGTGACAAGGCTGCAGCTCATTATGTACTTGTGATACTTAAAGGGTGAGTCAATCGCAAATATCGGTAGCTATACACCATGCGCCACGTAGCGTGTGTGCACATAAATGGGATTATCTGGATGGGGCGGACACCCCTCCCGACATAATTGGAGCTCAGCATAGGCTCATAGCCACTAAAAGACTTGAGAAATATTAATGGGGAATATATTGACTTGTTTCATGTAATTATGCGATTTAGTGGTTTTATCACTAACGCGGTTCTGTGACTGCAGGTTAATTGTTTCAGATTGTTGCTTAAGATTCTGGTGGACGGTTCTCTTACCAACTTAGGTTTGGTGAATTGATAAATAAATTGGACTTCCTCTTTATATTATTTGAGTTATAAGTGTGGCTACTGAAATGGTCAGAGGCTGTGGGTCATTACAAGTGTTGTGATTATAGAGAAGTTATGAGATGGATATAAGATCATGATTTCAATAAACACCACCATTAAGTATCCTACAGACATATCATGATAAGCTTATAGACTCGTCCTTACCTTTTATTGTGCACAGATGAGAGTTTGTAGCTAAAGATTTGGATGGACCACTTCGAAGAGATAATAGTGGACGGGGATAAGTAGCGAGGTGGATTTACAATCCCATAAACACTTCACCTCCTCCCCCCTCTTCCACTAGTGTATGTTTATCCAAACAACATTGTTGTTTACACTTCAATAGACAGAGGCATGAACACATTGAAGATGAGCAAGATTACCTTTGAATACAGATTTGGACGTTTGATCGAATTTTACTTGATCTCCCAGTCCTAGATTGGTGATTGCTATTGAGAGCTAGTTAGCACCAATCAAAAGAATTAGTTGAGATTTTTGGAGACCAGCATAGGCTCAACATTGGTTCGTTATCGTGTATGCTGTTGCTATGATCTAGACCCCTCTGGATTCGACACGCATGGTTGGACAACCTGAGTAAAGTTGATAGCAGCTACCTCTGGGAAGAGAGACACATGGAGGAAGACATGCCAAAGATAGTAATGGGTTCACGATGTACATGATTTGGATCAGACTTCAATATCTGCATTACACAAGCACTATCCAAGTTGCACAACCACCGTCCAATTAGCACAATTGTCGACTGTGATACAGTACCACCGACCGAATGTGCACTACCGCTGTCCGTGATGCACAACCACCAATCGAGATGCACTATTATTGACCAAATGCACACTACCACCGTCCGTGATGCACAATCGCCGTCCGAGTGAGCAATTATTGTGAAAGTAAAGGAAAGTCGTTACCTCATCCTATAGGAGGACAACTACTTGAAGATGTTCTTAGATTTTCCCAAAGATTGCATGTCACTTCATTCGGAGTCGAATAGGGTTAAAGATTATGGCCGTGGAATAGTTACATTAGCATTAATAGTACAAAATAGAGTTAGGAGTACTAATGTTGTTTTGAAGTGATGGCACAAGATAAACTTCACAACTATATTGCATACAATTGCTTTGACCTGACATCCTTAGGTTAGATGTGTATTGAAAGATAGCATCGTCAAACAGTGTTACTGATAGTCTCAGGGGAAGCATATGGACAAAGTCAAAGAACAGGGTAGTATGACCTCTAGATAGGATGGCCACAGTGGTCAAATTGTTCGGTCAGCATGATACCATACATATGGGCTATAGCCAAGGTAGATGGTCAGACATGTAATGTGTTCCCCGCCAGCGAGCGGAGCTCGACTCGTATTAGAGCCTTTAGCTTAGATGGTGGGTTTAGTGAGGCAGTATCCATGAGGGAGAGAGTGATTTCCTTGTGCTTCACTAGCATGATTAGGTCCTTACCTTGTGACATAGGATTTAGCCTTTGCCCCAAGCATAGGAGGTATTTTCGTGGTACTGTTTAGGGCTTACAGTCCAAGTAGCTGATGACAGACCAGTTTGGAAGAGACAACTTCACCCTAGCTTGGGAGAAAAGTAGACAGGGACTTCAGTTAGACCAGATAATGTTGACCAGATAGAAGAACACTAGTGTATGCACATCTTGACTTATAGTTTTACTTGAGAGTCTACCGCAACAATAGTACTCATGCGAGTTAAGATTAGTGCCATAAATCGGTACAGTACGACAGGCTTGAGGGGAGATAGATTTCTTTAGGTCATTCGAAGCCCGCCCGTTTAGAAGTGCATGACTAATATGGTATCAAGAAACACATGCCTAATATTAGTTTTAGAAGTGTGTGGCTTGTGGGGAGATAGTGGTTCTTTTGAGCCGTCTCTTAGACTCTTCATTTATTGGTTGTTCCATAGGCTGGTCACCTATCGCAGTGTCCAATCATGATGATCTTAGAAATATGTCTATGGACCTACCCATATTTTTGAGCCACCTAGCATCCATTACAGAGTTTTCATTACCCTACTGTGTGACCCAGACAGAGATCCTTACATCACCATAGATAGGGTCATGTACATACCTAGTAGGATTTTCTCTATTTAGTGTACTCTCCTAGTATACCCGATGTCAGGCTGTGTGAGGATGAGACACCACCTAGTTAGAGTCCTACAGTAGTGTGACCAATTTTCACGAGAGATCCATTCTCTTCCCATGTGACCATAGACACCAGATAGAGCCGAACATTTTCACAATCACCCTTCTAGATATACTAGTCCTACTATCAATTTACCAGATGGTTGAGAGGAGCGGACATTGACCAGTGCACGTGCCATAGACCAATGCACATGTTACCGGACCTTACTGATCGTCACCACCAGCACCACCGCCATGTCGCCGCCTATATATCACGACCGCTGACAACCTCCATTGTGCTGCTGCCAGCATTTTCAGGTGACGAGCACTGATATGGAACCTCCATGAATAAGCTTGAGAACCCCTTTTTATATTGGAACCCCCAACACATTAACATGAAAACCCCATGAACAATCCAGCAACAACCCCTAAGAAAAGGCTAGAACTCAGATTTCTTAGAAAGATGATCAAGAATCAGAATTGAGGAAACTTGTTCCTAAATCCCAATTTCGAAACACTCCACAAGAAAGATGATCAATCTACTTGAATGTTTCTTAAGCATGTATTCTACTCAAGAACACAAAGATAAAAAAAACAAAGGCTTTAGGCTTTCTTCTCACTTGCAGGTCGTCCCCAACACAAGCTTAAGGCATCTATAT
>JAVDBV010002714.1:0-11226 GCA_032619315.1 Piper longum
TTTTTTGCCCTCCTGTTTCGGCGGCGGCGGTGTCGCCGACATACCGGTGAGATATCGCCGATATCGCAGATATCGCATTGCGGGTGGATTTCGTGTCGTCTACCCTCCGGCACGGACATTGCAAACCGTGGGAGGCTGGAGTTTGCATGGGGGTTTGGGAATGAGAAATTAGTTGTGATTGCTTTTGATCTTTGCACATGCAATCGCGGGCCAATTGTTTAGCAGAGCGTATAATCTGGAATTTGCGTTAGGATTTATAGTGAGTTTGAGCATTCCATACAGTGCCAGTTTTGAAGGTGTCTATGTTAGTGAAAGAAAAATTAGCTTGTGAAGGTTTTGATCTTTATGGAATCGTTTTGATTAGTTGTCTAGAAAGTATGCGATCCAGATTTTGCTTTGGGTAAGGAACTTGAGCATGTTACAGACTGTCTACGAATTATGTAAGAATTATATATATTTTTTCTGTTCTTGAAGGTGTGCAACTGTGGAAAAAAAATTGGCTTGTGAAGGTTTTGATCTTTATGCAATCATTGATCAATTGTTTAAAAGAGTATACAATCTAGAGTTTGCATTAGGGTTAGAGAATTTGAATATGTGACAGTATCACCTTGAAGGTGTCTGTTTGTGAAAGAAAATTTTGCCTGTTAAGGTTTTTATCTTTATGTAATTGCCAATCGATTTTTCAATGAGTATATAATTTAAAATTTGCATTAGGGAATTTTAAGCATGTATCAGTGTTAGTTTCCTGGGAAGGATGGATGATATATATATTTTTTCATGTTCTTCCTCATGCAGCTATGCCAAGTGTCACACGCTCAGCTGCCCAAAAAGCAAAGGATGACAAAAATAATAAGCTTTCTGCCAAAAAAAATGGTGGCAAATCTAAGACGGCTGATTCTAGTTCCACATTACCAAATACTAAATTGAGAAGATCTGCTAGAGGCATGAAGAAAGAGGATTCATCGAGTCCATCTCCATGTTTAAGGAAGTCTGAGAGGCTTTTGAACATAAGTTTGGAAAATTCTCATTTGAAGAAGACACCCGAGTCTGAGAAGAAGCGAAGCATGCCACCCTCAACAACAAAGCTTAAGAAACACAACAGGCAGCATTGTTCTAGCTCTGCCCATGCGAAGAGGTCTGAAAAGGGATCTTTCACTGTTGGGTCTAAAGAATATGGGAAGATTACAGCATCATTAAAATCAAATAATCATAATCTAGATGATAATAAACAAATAGATCTGGGTCAGAGGGCAAGCTCTTCGACAGAAATTGGTTTGAAGGAAGAAGAAATAGAGTTGGCAGATAGTGTAGAGCAGTCAAGAAAGAAAAGATTTGATGCTCGTTCGTACAGAAAATTTCTTATGGCGCAAGTTATGATGGCTAGCAGCCCAGGTAAAGCAAGTTTGTATGAGAGTAATGTGAGAGATTATTAGCCAGCCTTTTGATTTATTCCTTCTAGTGATGTGACTAGAAATTCTTATCGTGCTATTTTTATTCTGATCTGCTGTTGTCAATTTGCCACTGAAGCATCTGTGCATATGGTTTTGTGAATGCATGTTGGTCTGGCTAAATTTTTCCTTTTATGATATATGCTCTTGGTTCTCTTGGTATTATTGCAGTATTTATTATTGCAGTATTATTTTCATCCTTGCTGGTGTTGAATAGTTACTGAGTTTTAGTGGCTTTGTTGCTTACATGTTATAGCCTGTCATGTCAACTGCTGCTTTATTGTTATGCTAGGTAATAATAGCTGCCCAAAAGGGAAAGTTTGGCTGCTAGAGAGCGATGAAACTAGTAATCTTGAAGTTTGTAAGGATACTATGGATGGTAGTAACATCAGGAAGGAGAAAGATCTGAAAGTGAGTGATGCTAGTAATAGAAATGAAGAAGATATTAAATTATCAGGCTGTCTAGGCATTGAGGTCACAAATTTCAATAGGAAAGACCGAAATTTGTCTGAGAGTGTATGTGAATCAGATAACGAATTGTGCCTTCCGAGTATTAGTAAGATCCCATTACCATGTTCATCAAATGGTTTGGATTTGAAAGAGTCACAGAGAGTAGAAGTAATGGAAATGACCAAAGTGGTTGACTTGGCTACAAGAGCTTTGCCAGATGCAGGACCCAACTCTAACACTTCTTCAGAAATGATTGTTGAATGTTCTATTCCAGAAACAAGAGACGCTTCTGAGTCAGCTTCCAAGGCGGGTTATAATAATTCTATTTTCTCATCAAGCACAAGAGATGTCACAAACAATATTATGAAGTCCAGCTTTGGGAATTATCATGAAAAACCTGTAGATGCTTGTCCTACGTATGACAAACCCAAAAGGTATGGTGACAATCGGTATCTGCATTTCCTTGAAACAATGGAATGAGTATATTATGAACATATTTTTTGAGGAATCCTTACTTGTCTGCACCTGTCAGCATTAATATTCTTGAATGTGTTTGGTTCAACAGTTTTATCTATAGGCCTTTTCAGGATATTTTGATCTGGTTTTCATGAGGCAAGCTGAATTTGTAGAGTTTGTTGATGATAAAACTTCATCTTTTTTTTCCCTCTCCAAAGGTTTGGGAATAGAAGGGTGTTTAACATAGAAACTTGCCACTTTGTTTCTGCATAGCTTTTGTGCCATTAATATAAACATTAGATCAATCGGTCAGTTCTATTAAACTCATGTTGTTGACGGACAGTGGTGTGTATGGTGTATGTGATATGGCTATGAGCCTTGTGAAGATTTTGGATCTTATTTGCTAGTTTGTGCTTATTTTTTTACAATGCTGCTGTAATTTCCGGAATTTGTATTCACCTAAGTGTCTTTCTATTGTTAATATTATGGGATATTTTTCTGCAGATGATTATTTACTTGTGAGTTATGCCTTCAAATGCAAAATTTTGGAGTTTATAATAATAAAAATTTAAGCTAAAATTTCCCTACTTTGTAGCATGCAAACTCCAAAATTTGACTTTTGAAGGCATAATAGAGAATCATCAAATTGAACTGCACAAGAATTAAGAACATTCCAAGTTAACAAGATTCAGGAATTTTATTAGTAACCATAAGAGAAGAAAACATGCGTGAAGTAACAAATTTTGGTATTCCTAATCCCCATTTGCCCATTCCTTTTTAGTTGGCACGTGAATTTTCATTTTCATTTTTTTCATTGTGTGTGCTTTCAGTGAAAACTGTGTTAGTAATTTGAAGAACAATTTCCTTCTGCAAGGGAGAATGTGATCGGGTTAAATTATCATTATTCTAGGTTCGTTAAGTAAATAAGTTCAGGTTTTTTTTGTTCCTAGGAAAATTAGTGTCTTCTAGATTTGGGCCCCAAGTAGGTATTTTCTGCATGAAAATTTTTGCAGGATCACATTTGCCCTTACAGTGGGAAATTGGGCTTTGAATTATTAACATAGAGTTTCGCTGAAAGCACAAAAAATGAATTTTTTTTTTTTAAATTCAAGTGCCAACCTAGAAGTAATAGGCAAATGGGGATCTGGAATACCAAAATTTTTTACTTCATGTTAACATGGAATGCTCATAATTCTTATTTAGTTCGTTTGGTGCTTATGTATTTTACCTTCAAAAGTCAAAATTTTGAGTTTGCATGCTAGTAGCTGGGAAATTTTAGCTTTAGAAAATATTGATTGCAAACTTAAAAATTTTGCCCTTTGAAGACATAAGTCACAAGCACAAAATCAAATGGCAGAAAAAAAAATAGTATGTAAGAGCATGAATTATTGTATTGGTCTTTAATAAAATTTGGAATTTCCTATTATAATTCAATATTACATGCTTCACTTGGTCTTATAATAAGTTCATAGCTCAAGTTATTGTTTTGATTAACTTTTCGTTGAATTGAATTTGCATTCTCAATTTCAAGTTTTCACTAGTTTGAGGATGGGGTGTTATGTAATTAATATCATAGTCAGATTAAAACCAGATTGTATTTTATATTGCAGTTTAAAAAATTGTAATGTAAGCTTTGAATTTTAATGTTTCATACCGTCTATGATGTTGCTATCTTGTCAACATTGTTACTTTTTTTTATTCTAAGATTGTTAATGATTTTTACAGATGCTGTAATGCCAAAGGCTGTCAGAGAAGCTATTATCTGTCTTGTTTCGATCCCTCTTTATCAGTTATTCCACTTGGAGCTCGGTATTGTCAACTTTGCATTTTAAAGATGGTTAAATTTGGTATGCATTCGGTATCCCCAGGAATTGAGATCATATGTGATGTGAGAGAAACTGCCGATGGAGGTTGTATTTACATGATCTAAAAGATTTTACATCTGTTTTCACAATGACTTGTTTCGACTTTTTTTTAACATTTGTTATCTTCTTGCTTTAGGGAATCCAGAAAAACAATATCTTGTAAAATACAAAGGCCTTGCTTATGTTCATAATTGTTGGCTTCCAGAAGGGCAGCTTTTAGAAGAAGCACCAGTTCTCCTTGACGACTTCAAGAAAAAAGTTCACCTCAATAAGGTTAGAAAGAAAGACTGACTTCTTTAGACTAAGCTATATCTAGGCTGCTGTTTGTCTATTAATGTGGAATGTGTTATACTGGTTTCTTGAGAAGTTAGAATTGAAGAAGAGATTGAAGGTGAAAGAGACGTTATGCTCATTCTTCTATAAAAATAAGATGAATTACTGTTAGGTTTGAAATTCCTGTTTGATTGTGAATTTAATAAGCTGACGACGGAATTACTTAACGCATTATTTACAATAGATAACTCTGACCAATGCTAGGACGAAATCAATACAAGGAATCCGGTGCCATGGTCAGACTTGTAAGATAGCCGTGTCAATGTTTCCCTTAAAGCTGCACCTGAGGGTGGGTATACAAAAACTAATATACTGATTGTATCAATCCTTAGAAATATTTAGCGAGCATAATAGCTACTTGTCTAGTAGTTTTCATTTTTTTTGTAGAAAGTCTTAGTTTTCAGGTGGTGGTGAATAATCTCGTGCTTTGAACATATCCAGTATGTGGTGAAAATTAGTGACCAATTGCGTAGTCTTCTCCTGAATTTTAGGATCAGAAGCTATGGGAATGAGTGCCTTATTTTTAGACTGCACTAACAACTAAGGCAAGCCATTTTTTACCAAGAAAGTTTTTAGTGATGTCATATCAGTGCTGCCTTGGCAATGGATAGACATTTAGCTTCCCCACTTTCTGTGTGATCACATGCCTCTGGTTTGAGGAAGCAAATTTGCCTTTGTACTGTGAAGCTTTTGACCAAAAAAAAAACATCTCAGTATTAAAGGTGATAACATTGGCTCACAGGTCGCTCTACAAGTATTCTTAAGCAAGTAACTACTATTCAGCTAGATAACTTAGTAGAGCACAAATGTAAGCCTAAGAAATTAAAAGAAAGAATAAAAAATAACCATTTAAAAGTAGAAATTGGAGGAGGCAAAAATTAATTTCATAGTGAGCACAAGTTTGGCATGGGCATGAACATGCATTTATCGAGTTGTCTTTTCCTTTGTCAAATTAAACTATGTACCTAATACTAGTATGGTTACAAACTAGGAAGCTTCTAAACATAGTAGTATTTCTAAAGGGAAATATAATGGAACAATTTGGACTGAAATGTAAGACTCCTAAATCAAGTAAAATACAAACCAATTAAGAAACTAAAATCTTTTCAGGATGAACTGGGGGAAAACCATGGCTCTTTTAGGCCTTTGGCCTATCAGGTGTGGTTGTTGGAACATTCTTCATTGTGTGAACATGTTCAATGTGTCAAGTCTTGGAGTTTGTTGTGCTAAGATACACTGCATCACTGTGCAACCACATCTGTTTTTTGCTTTTCTCTGTCATCGTCTACATATAAAGTAAAACACAGTAGCTTGGCTACTGTGTATGGACATGGCATGCTGAGCATGATGGGGTTGAGGGTCGAAGTGATTGCTTTCAAGGGGTGAAGTGGCTATAATTGCAGTCAAGGGACATGGGCATTGATGGTGGGAATGGACCTGCAAGGTCCAATGGTGGCAAGTGTACACCATGGGAGATTAGAAAACAATTTCTCATCATAATATAATATTCCTATTTCAAGACGGAGAGTTACTTCTTCAATAGATGAACACAGCTGATGCGATCTATTCCTGAGGCTGCTGAAACTCAAATCAACGTATTGCATTGTGAACTACCAATCTAACTTGAACTCCTGCATTACCCATGTCTATGACTTAAAACAACTTCTAGCATGATGCAAACAACTTCTAAGCATTCCCTTTGAAGTTGTAAATTATAGAATCAACAACTTGAACATCTAACCATCTTAGCAGCAATATGTTTCAGCTATGTAAAGTCCATCCTGTTTAGAAAGTTCGTGTCTACAAAATCAGTGTAAAGGTGAATCCTTGTCAAACATATATGTATATAGTGGTAGACAGTCGTGGAATTGAGGACAGAATTTGTATGTTTATTATGGCGTAAAGCAAAACAAGGGGATTTGCATGACCACAAGTATTGAAGGTGGAAAATTAGAAAGATATCATTGTAATAGATATATTATGAAGCAAACATCTGATGACTTCTACTAATCCTATGCTTTCTAGATATACTATCCTAGGTGTCTGGGTGGAAGCAGTTTATAATGCAGGGGCTTATGGTATGTAGATCCTAGTATTTTTGCCAGTCTTTGTTTCCATGAAGAAGTTGATAAGAATGTGAGAGATGCTGAGGCAAAAGGGTGTTAATTCTTTCAGCAATCAGGGGTAAAGATTATATATTCTTAGACACAATATAGACTAGATAAAATAAGTTAGAATTGTACTAAATTGGGAACGTTTACTGATGTAGGACAACTATGTGGGAGAAGGGTTATAGTTCCTAACTCTTGACCAGCAGTTTTATTTTTTTCCCCTTGAATTGAAGCTAAAACCTACTCTCTCTTTGAAACCCAACTAATGTGATGATGCATCAATAGCAAACCGACTATTAATAGAGACCAACATACCAATGAACTAAAACTAATATGAATTTAATACCGCAAAATATTCATGATGATGACTAACCTACAAGCAAACAGTAATGAGTAAACCCAAATGAATTACAGCAATTCAAGTAAGAGACTTCGCCACTGTTAATATCAGAGATTTTAGACATGAATCAACCCACCCAAGATTGCTGTTAACACACAGGGAATCTAGTAGTAAGTATGCAATATTTAGAGTTTAGAGTAGACTTGGATAAAAATTTAAGAAAGCAATTGATAACCATCCACCATCCAAATGGATAGATCAGTTCTATATCAAATAATTTCCAGTTTCAAAGGAAAGGGGGAGATTCGCTTGTCTGCCAATGACGCGTATCTCCTGGTCCGCAACTGTTGAGAATCAAGTCTAGATTGTAAAAAGGTTCAAGTTTTGGTCCACGATCTGATTCTACAATTGGAAGGATGTTCTTCCCAAATCATGATCTACTGCTGCTGCAATCAATCCCCAATTGGTGTGCCAAGACCTTTTTTACTAATGCTTAAGCAAAGAAATATAGAAAGTGGATAGAACAGGCAAAGAGGAGAAGACAGCCTGTTAAAATTGGAAGCTTAAAGGGAGCCAATGCCAATCACCGTGGGTTTTCTTATTCAATCTGTCCTCTAAATACATTGAAACCTCTAATATATAGACCCAAGAAGAATAAAGCTTAAACATATAAAGATAAAGCCAAATAACATAAAAAACCCAGATGAGTTTAACTCACTAATTAAACAACCTAAGATAAGTTGGTCTCCAACTGAGAAAAATCTAAAAAAAAAAAAAAACTCCTTGTAACTGTGGCAGTTATTTTTCCTCCGGTATACTTGGGATACCTCTGGCCATGTAGATCTGCCTGCATCATATACCTGTTAACAATTGAGCAACACTTATCAATATTGATTATGGGCTTCTAGTAATACTAGAAAACAAAAATATAAGGAATTCAGCACTAAAGCTGGGTCAAATAGGTTAAACATGACAACAGTTTGCATGAAAAAATGGGGATCTTTTTTCTAAATAATTCATTCAACTTAATGAGGTGAAGATTTTTTCTGCATTTTTTGTTGCATGATATATATGTCAGTTGGTTGGGTGCAATATCATAGGACTGATGCCTTTTTGACTCAAAGTTGCCATCCAACTAGCTAGTTTTGACAGGGCTCAACTTTAACTAGTTTAAATTACATTCTAGTTTTGATTTTTTGAGACTCATGCCAGGCCATAAATTGCAATTCCGAATGGGTAGTTCCTCAGCGACTTTTGGGTAGGAGATCAGCATTGCTTCCAGAGGAGATGGAACACCTTGTTGAAGAAGAGTTCATCAGCTACCCTTGTGAGTGGCTTGTAAAATGGAAAGGTCTTGGATATGAATATGCTACGTGGGAGTTGGAGACTGCTTCTTTTTTAAGCTCCCCGGAAGCCAGGACACTTAAATCTGATTTTGAGGGACGGGTAAAGAAGGCAAAGGAATATTCTCACTGTCAAAGAATTGAAAAGGTTTGTCTTGGTCGCCTAGTAATCGATTTTGCAGGCATCCTCTCTCTCTCTCTCTCTGCACTACTTTCGAAACTCATCTGTTTGTACCATTTTGGCAGTTGTTGAATGCCCGGAAAGGACCCTTGCCTACAGTGTCGGAGTTGCCTGTGGTGGGAAGTGATACTGAATACCTAACTTTTGTTAACAAGATTCTTGGACGTTGGTACAAATGCCAAAATGCAATTGTTATTGATGTCAAGGTACATACATTTTTAAAAAAAAAATTCTTATAGGTATTATGATTGTTGTTTTGTTTGAAATGTAGTCCAAATGTGTTGACGTGGAACATAATGAAAAAAATAGCGAAAGGTGTGTCATAGATATGTGAGGAGAAATTGAGGCGACAGTGACAGAAGATAAATGATGAAAGAACAACCTATTTCAAAAATCTCTAAATAGATACTGATATTTATGGTAACATTTTTGTATATCAGTTACTTCTTGATTACTTAAACCAACCATGGTTTGCAATATTGGGACATGTCAGAACATAATTACCAATGTATCCACTAACATGGAGTGACATTGATTTTGCTTCTTTCTGTGACATGCAGAGAATATCAAATATATATTGCCATATACATCATTTTTTTAGAAAAATGAAGATTTTTGTAAAATGATAAGAAATGGTTTTCTTTTTTATGTAACAGTATGCTTGATATTATGCTTTCTTGAGTTAATTGCCTAGGTATATATTAGGTAGATAAATAGTTCATTTTAGAAAAAAAAAAACTAAATGCATTGGTAAGGTATCAGACAATTTCTTATCGATTTTGCATCTTTGATCATCTTAAATTATTTGTTTCTATATAGGCGCCTAAACAATCATTGCTTGGTTGTTATGCCTCTCATCAAAACTAGGCTCTTAGGTGTCTAATTAAACTTGAAGTGCCTGAGTTCTATTGTGATGAAATTCATCGGGCAATATTATCTTAGTGAAAATTAGTCTATCAATTACTCAATTAGCATTATCTATTATTAAATATCTTTTTTTGAGGTTAAAAATTTCATTTAAACTCCTCAAAAGAGATGTAATACCAAAATAACAACAATTTCTTAAGGGAAGAATAAGAGCTCTAGGAAAAGGCTCGTGTAGTTGCATTCAAAAGTCTAAAAGAAAGAGACAAGTGGGCGATGATTTTGTAATTGTGATTCAAGACTATTGAGGCAAGTTGGGATTTTGAAATAATGGAGGATGCCAATGAGTCTTGATGCATTTCGAGGGCATAACAAATAAAAGAGATGTGGCCGAGAGAGAGCATTTAGGAGGAGGCTTGTGTGCTTTTTCTAAGAGCAAAATGTAAGAATCATCAAATCTCATTGATAAAGGAGTTTATTTAGTGGAGCGTGATATTTTTGGAAGATAAGATGCCACAAACATGCTTGTTATAAGAGCATTGATGAACGAATGCTCTCTAGATTCAAGGCTTCTCTCTCATAGGGAGCACCTATTTGCAAGGTAAATACCTCTCTTTTTGAAGGTTGTAATGGCCAACCAAGTAATGATAGCATGGTAATTTGTTTAATGTTTAGACTAGACATGAGGGTTCCATGTCATGCTTGGGGAAGGGAGTTGTAAAATGTTTCAACAATTATTGAAGAAAAATTTACTTGTAGGAGATCAACGAACACCATCTTAAGTGTTTGTTAATAAAGGATATTTTGTTTTAGAATATTTATGTCTTCCTCATCACTTGTGGTTTGTATACTTTGAGGGCCGCCCAAGAACCACCAATAATGGATTGCAATATATGAGTACTCCCGTCAAGATTAATGATTAACCTTTGGATGATGGGGCAAAGGTTAAGCTAAGGGTCAAGCCAAGGGAGTGTGTTCCTTCTGTTGCTAATTGTGTAAAAATGCCCATGAATAATTTTTCTTTGAAAGAGATGATGCTATTCTGACTACTTGATCTACAACTAGTGTGCACAATCTATATAGAGCTTCCTTGAATATAACCCCATGAATTCACTTCACCCACTAACTATTTTTATTGGATGTTACACACTAGAAAAGCTTACCGAAGCCTACATTTTTAAGCTAAAAAATGTCCTCAAGATTGGGACTGCCTTGTTAGAAGGGTTTGGAAACACGATTCCAACTTATATTGTGAAAGCCGCGGTTAACAACTTAGTATTTTGGCATTGAGCTCTATAATATGCTTGGGGAGTTTGAAGTAGAGCCCAATAAAAAGACACGCCATTAAGGACAGATTTTAAGTTTTGGAGGCAATCGATGTAAGTTAGGAAACTATATTTTTATTTTTGAATTTTGGCTTAATCTTTTCAATGTGAGGAATGCATTAGCGGGGAGGGAAAGGGGAGGTTGAGGCAAGAAGGAAGGCTGTGGGTAAGGGGGCATGGGTGGGTAGGGAGAGGGGGAGTATAAATAAAATAAATATATTTATCATATTATATATATATATGCATATTTATATAAATTGTTTATTTCATATATATATATATATATTTTATGTATGTTAAAATATGTTATATTTATATAAATTAAATCAATTTTTTTCAAATTTTTTTTACCATCATATTATTACTTTTATACTATTGTTTGCATAAAAAATTATATGCTATTGTAAATATCTATTATAAAATTTTTTGTATAAATTATTTATTGTAAGTAATTTTTTTATAGATTAATGTAAACTTTTGATACATACTTTTTTTTGGCATAATTAAATG
>JAVDBV010002716.1:0-14276 GCA_032619315.1 Piper longum
GCAGGCCTGGCCAGTGACAAGAGGAAACTGTTAACAAGAATGAACCTCGTAGAAGATGAAAGGAGGGGGGGCATTGGGCATGTAAAGTGTAAACTAGCAGGCCTTGTTCTCCGTCATATTATCTTATTCATTCATGCCTTTTTGTTTCTATCCATGACTGACTGTGGTGGTGCTGCTAGTACTCTGCTTGACCCTTTTGGAAAGATGGCGTACGGCTTCTTCTCTGATGATCAAAGTACTTGATTTGATGATGATCATGAGGTGATCAAAGTTAGAGATGTTTTTTCGTTGAGAAATTGGAGAAGGGTGACTTCATTTTAATGTTTTTTTTTGTTAACCAACTTGGATTTTGGTGCATGGTGTTTAATAACCGAATGGGATGAGTTGGGTACGTAACGGGGGCTTGAGTTTAGGTGAACTACTCCTGTTTCATGGCAACTGCTTCAAAACTTCAAAATTTCACAAGAAACAAAGTAACGAATAAAAACATAAGCAGATCGGGACTATAAGTTCTGTGGTTTTGATCTTCACATCCTGCTATTTAGTTATTTTGGTGGGTTACTGGGTTCTTTTCATTCTACTATATCATGCCAAGTACCAACAACGTAACCGTCCATCCTATTAACAAAGTAGTAAGGTCCTAAGACCTTTGTATTGACGGCCAGCATATTGACAGGAAAGACCAAAGCACCAAACATATATATTCTAGTCTGGAGAAGCCTTTTGGATGTATCGGACGCCGTGGCTTCAAAGCTAAAATGCCAACAGAAACTTGATGAAAATTTTGAGAGATGATATTTAAGAGGATTTGCATGATCTAATGACAATAACAGCATGTAGATTATGTATGACTTGGAGAGATTTATTGGGACATGTGCACATAAAACGCAGGGTAATCACAAGGTAACAAAATCTTTGTCCACATGTTGTGCATATACATACCTATCGTAGGCTTCTAACTGCATATAGTTCTTCTATGTATTGATTTTTTTTCCCAACGAGTAACTTTTTCTTCCTTCTATACACAAACCATTTCTGATATGGTAAAATAATGATTTATACGTATATAGTTTGAGCCACAATATTTTTGTTAGGATATAGGAAGTTGTCATAAAAATTAAATGCATTCCTATCAAATTTCATCTCCAGACCAATTTTTTTTCATCTTGGGGCCTGTAGGCCCTTCCTGTCCAAATATTTCACTGGGCAGAACGTTAATTACCTTCCCAAACAAAGGCTTCAGATCGTCTGGTAGCAAATTTTCTACCTCTTGAACCTCTTCACCAATCTGATATGTTATTTTAGGTCCCCATTCCCTTGCATAGTTGAGCCATGGTGGTTCAACCGCTGACTCCAAATAGTCCCCACCCACAACCACATATCTTGACCCAGTGTCCATATCAAGCATCCCTCTCCCTGTGTCATTTCTTATGCCGATCTGGAGCATGTTGTCTCCTTGTAGAACGAGGCCTGGCTTTGAGTAGAAAGCGTGGCCACTTAATGAAGCATATGCTACTGGCTTGTTCCCACCTTGGAATTCAAGCTCTGATGCATCAAGCCATGTCCCACCACTGTGCTGTGACAAATATACTCTCCATAGCTCTCCTGTGAAGTTACTCACCCTGAGGGTGACATGTTCCCAGTCCCCTACATGTTCACCAATTTTCCCAAGAGCAACTGTTAGCGTCCCAACCTTGGCCCTTCCTGGTCCATTGAATGGGTAGAAGACCCAAATGGCCAAATCAGTGAAGGTGCCCCCCAGCATTTGTTTTACATGTAGGTAACACTCTGCACTCCGCAAATCTCCTTTCTTGACCTGTTCTCTTGCCACTTCATCTGCTGGAAGGTCCAACCAGTATGCTCCATCATTTAAGCCACCCTGTGGTAGGTTGGATCCTGTGGAATCTATTGAATTTGGAGTGTGGTCTCCTTCTTTGAATAGAAGTGCACCATTGTTGAAGAACCAGCTTACAGATGAGGGGAGATAGTTTTCCTCGGGATGGAAATAAATCCATGGGGAGTATGTTTTCATTAATTCTTCAATTTGTTTCCTGTTTGGCATTGAAGAAGAAGTTGAGGATTGGTTTCTCACGCAAACTGGAGATGGGTACATGTTAGTAGAATCAATTTCAACCGTAAATGTGCCTACACAAACACCAGGTGCTTGGTTGCCTCTTGTTACAGGTCTGGTGCTATGAAAACTAATGCCATTACCAGCCTCCCATATCTTGTTTTCCTTCTCACATGGCTCTGTGAAATCAGCTCTAACACATCTCATTTCTTCCATTGATGGCTTCTCTGGTGTGTTGGTTACTAGATAGCCGACCGCAGCATAACCTTCTGGTGGTGTTGGCAGCCATACATAAGCAATGCCATCTTGGTCTATCTTCAAGGATTGGCTGCTCCATACCAATGAATAGTCTTCAGGTTTTTTCAATGGACCTCCATCATCTATGTTGTCATCCTCCTTGCCTCTAGCAGCAAGGACCCACCCAAAGAGAGGTTTGTTGTTGCCTTGAGCATAGCAGCCCAACATTGAAAACCCAGTTGGTACGTGTGCAGGTTTGAAAAAAGTGGCGCCAAGGTTGTCGTCTCCCCCTTCAAGTGCAGACCAGACCTTGGTGAAGGTAGAGATTTGGCACACCTCTAGCTCTCCCAAACTAATCCTCCCCTCTGCAAATCCATGTCCTGCAATTCACAAGGCAAATAAGCAACATATTTCATCTGCTTCAAGAATCCAACTCTAGATCCAAAACGACTTGACAATGGTAAAAAGTGATAAGATTTAAAGGAGTGATTACATATACCTGATGACCAATTAAAAGGTGTTGGGAATGGGAAATTGAAGGTTGCATCAATAGGTAGGGGTGCTGTATCTTGATCAAAGAAGAGACGGGGAATGCAGTTTCCCATCACCAGAGAGAATTTGGTTGATCTTCTTCCAAGCAAAAGATTTATTGGGAATAAATAGAGATTGTCATCCAATCACCTTGCATATATTCTTGCTCATGCTATTACGTATGGAATTGTCTACCTCTTCTTTTAGTTCTAACGTGAAAGAGAAAATAAATGAGCTTACCTACTTCTTATCTAATGTACTTGTATAGATGTAATTTTCGTGCGAGTGTGTGTTTTATATCTTCTTCACATATTTTGTAAGAGATCCATACGGCTTTGTTCACGGCGAAAAATGTTGGTTGTTGAAGCTATTGCGCCGTATTAGAAAATTAATAGTTGGTATCAACATTATCTACATTTTTTTTTGTTAAAGTTCAAAAAATGTAGGACTTGAAAATTAAAAATCATGTGAGTGAATGTAATTTATTTTACACGTAAAAGTGTTCGCTAGATCTGAACTTTATATTGATGTTCTTTATTACAAGTAAGAATATTTGGAGTAGGTGCCTTTTTTTTTCGTTCACAATGCTAAATGTTCCGTTCTCTCCATTTGGTATAAATAAAATAAAAAAATATTTAAATATCTCAAAATATATCATAATTCGTTGACTATATTTATTATTTTTTAAGTATAACTTGTTTCAAAAGTCTTAAATTATAAATAGAAAAGTATTAATTATTGTAATTTTCTTTTAAACTTTTAGACGGAACTCTTTAAAGACTCTTAAGAATCATTTTCTTTTTGTGGGACCGTATAATGTAGAAGTGCATTAGTTTGCCAATTCACACCCATGTATGACTAATGGCATGCATATTTATTATATTAGAAGAATACAACCCTTGCAAGTAATTACCTCTTGTGTACTTAAACCACCTTAACATAAGGATGTTAAAAATGATTGAGACTATAAAATATTAAGACATCTTATTTCTGCAAATTAAATATGTCTATGTATATGAAGTAACTTGTAGAGTGCAAGATTCTCAACTACCTGCCCAGAATACATCCTAACCATACAAAGCAAAATGCAAGCGGCAGCATGACATTCCATAAAAGATGAACTAATACTTGCATAGTTCACAGAAAGGCAGACTCTGATTTTATTCGCAAACCCTAATTAAAATAAGATAAATTATTACAAATTGATATAATAGAGATAAACTTCGACTTTAAAGAAAGATTCTGATTAAATGTGGATATAGACTATATAATTTTATGTTAATTTTTGTCATTTTAATGATTGGTTTAATCTCTTATTTTTCGTCAAATCCTTACTTTTTGATTTTGACTTTTAATAAGAATGGATGAAAGGGGTTAGTTGATGACAGTAAGTTGAGAAAAGAAGTGAATTGAATGGAATATATTACATTGAATATATTCATAGTTTAAAAACCCGAAACTCAGACTCAATACATGTCATAAAGTAGAATTAACTCAGAGATGACTCTGAGTTGACTAGGAGTCATTATATTAAAATTTTAATTATATAATTAACTAATTATGCAGAATTTATATATATTATTTTTTTTGACACATGAAGTTAACAAATACATAATTTATATTATTTAAAAAAATATTAATTTAGTTAATATACAAAAAAATAATATATTTTAATAATTTTATCATTTGACTCAAAAAATTAATTATAAAATTAGTCACTTTGGAGTCAACTATGAAGTTTAACTCTATAAATTATGTAGTGAAGTTGACTCAAAAAGTTTTAGAGTGGACTCGTAGAGGAGTTTTAAAATTATTCATATATCACATAGCATAAACCCTATGTGTGATTAATTAATTTAATTTAATTAAACGGTCAAAGACGCAAGGATTTGTTCGTCCGAGTTTGTTTTTATCGGACAACAAATTCGAGATTGTTCCCGCCAACCGAAGACCGCCTTTATAAACTCGTGACCAGACCTGCTCAGGCCCTTCTCTTTGGAGCTCGCCTTGGCCGTCTTGTAGAGTTTGGTCGAGCGGCGGCGGCGATGGCGGTGGAGGTCGTCTCTCAACCCGAAGTTAAGCTCTTCAATCGCTGGTCCTTTGACGACCTTGAGGTCCTCTTCTCACTGTTTTTTTAATCTTTCTTTTTCATGTTACATGTTAATTTATCCTTTCTATATGCATTTTGTGATCTGATATTGTAGACCTGTAGATATTTTTATGATTGCATTTAAATGCATTGAATTTTAAGTTTGTAGCTTTTTTTTTTGTGTGTGTGTAATGGACGGGTTGTGTAATAGCTCCTTTTGCAGTTGTTATTTGGTATTTGGATATGAAAGTGTTTGGTTGTAGCTGTTCCAAGTTCTTTTTAACCTGTTTGGATTGATATGATTTTGTTAATTGAATAGTTAACGTATATATTGATGTTTGTGTTATTGTTCCCATCTTTGGAGAGCTAATTGAGAATCTTGGTAGATTATTTATTCTTTTTTTGGGTGACCTACTAGGTAGTCTATGAACGACTGTGTGACTATTTGAAATAGCTTTATGTTCTATCCTGATGTTTATCGAGCTGTGCTAAAATTGTTATGTCCTTGTCAATGGTGCAATGACTTGCTATATTTATGTTCATGGATTTCACAATGTAACTATTTTATTTGCATTTTTTCATAATTAAGGTTTTCAGATTTGTTGAAAGTACATGTGAAGTGAGTTTTTAATATTAAATGGCTGCTCTGCAGGTCAGCGATATCTCGTGATTATATTGGTGTGTCGGCAAATAAGCATGCAACCTATGTTCCGCACACGGTGGGGAGGTTCTCTGTTAAGAGGTTCAGGAATCCCCAATGTCCAATTGTTGAGAGATTGACAAACTCGTTGATGATGCATGGGCGAAACAATGGGAAGAAGCTCATGGCTGTCCGAATTGTTAAGCATGCTATGGAAATTATTCACTGGCTGACGGACCTTACCCTATTCAAGTCATTATTGATGCCATCATTAACAGGTGCAATTACGAACATGTGTTTCTCTTTTTTCTGGATGTTCTCCCCTTGTTATTGGTTGTGATTGTGCTAAGCAAAATTGTAAAATTTCTGCAGTGGTCCGAGGGAAGATGCCACTAGGATTGGCTCTACTGGTGTTGTCAGGCGTCAAGCTGTTGATATTTCTCCTCTCAGGAGGGTTAACCAGGCTATCTACTTGCTGACAAATGGTGCTCGTGAGAGTGCATTCAGGAATATCAAGACCATCGCAGAGTGCTTGGCAGATGAACTCATCAAAGCTGCTAAAGGATCATCTAACAGGTTTTCGAATGGCCTAGTTCTGTTTGATAAATAGTTAGTTTGGTTTTTGGGTATCTATATTTACTGCATGTCACGGCTCTGATGTTTATTTTCAAATTGTCGCAGTTATGCCATTAAGAAGAAGGTCGAGATTGAGCGTGTTGCAAAGGCTAGTCGTTGATCATGCAATCGGCCGTTGTCTTTCTGTTTGTTTTAAAAAGAAAATTTTGGCTATGTCATTATTTTCTTGCATTTCATTTTAGGGGAGAATGCTGAGTACATAATAGTTGTTCCCAGCTTGATACCTGTATCAGGACGATTATGCATTTTTTGTAGTTGAAGTCTATATTATGTGGTACGTTTCTATTTTGTTAACTTAATCTACGGAAGTCAAATGAAAGAATACTCTCTTTTTTTTTTAAGCATGTTATTATGCAGTTGTAAATGATTTGAGTTGTTATTTACTTTTATCTAGCGAAGTGCCGATGTTTGCTCGTCTCATTTATTTGTAATTTGGGGGTAACCCGGAGAGTGATAGAAAAAAATCATTTTTCACGTTTTATTCTCTATATTTTATGCATTATTTATCTATACACAATTTTACGTGCCATCTCCTTACCTAAACAGATAGAGACATCAGACATGCAAGTGATTGTGCTATTCCTCGTGCAATTATGAGGACCGTAATGCATAATTTTGCATTTCTAATTTTTCTTGCAAAATGCAAACAATTCTAGGGCGAAGACAGCTAACTTGCTCGCCATTGTTGGGTCCTTGTCTTCCCTGAAGGAATAGACGAATCTGTCCGAGCCTAGGTTTCCCCGGCTGGCGTAAATAAAAAAAACAGTAAAATCTCAGAAAATTTTGTATGTTGACTATATATAAAACTTGTAATAATTAGATGAGTTTTTGAGTGGTAAAGGATAATTTATGCATGGTGACGTGTGCATAAGTTGATATACATTGTAAATTTCAGACGTTAGAAAACATTAAATCAAGGGAACAAATTCATGCAAAAAGGTTAAAGTGTAATCTTTTCACTTTGCTCACCTTAAGTTTTTGCTGGTGACTTGTGCACTGAGCTAAATTCTCAGTATTTTGCACCTTAATAAACATTGGAAATGGTACAATAAAGATGATGAATATTTGTCTGCATTGGTTGTCAATATTAAAACTACCAAAACGCGCTTTAAATAATGGATGTTTAATGTTCACACAATCTGTTTCCATGTCCACCATAACCAATGATAACTTGTTAATCAAAGCTCACCAATATGCTTCACCAGCAACATGAAAATGATATTAGCTCAGGCAACTCTTTTAGCAGATGAAAAATGGAGCTGCTGAATTCCTCCAGGGTCCAAATCAACGTATCTCTCTTGGGTCGTCGGATCAATCTAGTTTCAAGATAAAACAGCATCATAGACGAATTTTATGAGCTCCAGTAAATCTCCACAAGCATCATTACTTCATGGCTATATGGATGGGTAAATAGATCCAAACCGTCGATCAACCAAAGCAAGAGTGAAGGGGCCTCCGAAATAACACATGAAGACACAGCTGAAAAAGGGTAGTTTCAATTTGTCCAGACAGGCTCTTGAAAAGCTGTTTAAAGAATCAGACGTCCATTGTTTGCAATCTTATGTGTTTGTATTTTTGTCGTGTATTAAAGCATTTTGCAGCCTCAGAGAAGCCTTTGTCAGTAAGAAACTTCAATATTTCAACACCTTCTTGCAAAGCAGTATCAATCTGTAGATAACAACAACAACAAAATTAAAGGATCAGACACAATTTAGATGTTTGGGATGCATTATGAGAAGTTTGTAAACAACCTCTCCAAAATAAAAAGAGAAGAAAAAAATTCCATTAGATGATAGACATGTAAAAGATAATGTTGCATAGAAGTATATTGAAGAATAGAGGTTGTCTCTCAACTCTAACACCAACCGACATGGAGCAACAGGTACCTAAATCAGTCAACTGTTAATGTTCTCTAGCATACATTTGAGCTTCAGATTATGAGTTACTTGCCCTGCCATCTCACTAAATTATTAGCTTCCTAGCGCCTAACAATGTTATGAAATTTTGCTTTACTCCACTACTTGGACAGTAGTGAAAGATGTTTACCCACATTTCGTGGTTGAAATGGAACAAAGTCAATCCCTACATTTTGGAAGACTATATTTGATGCCCATCTGATGGGGAAAACACGTTTATAAACAGGGGTCATATCTTATAAATGCACTAGAACAGAAGTGATATTGTTGCTAAACCAAGAAACAGCTTACTCGCCCCCGAGCTGTTGCATTGAACTTCTGCAGTAGAAAAGCCTTAGGATCCATTTGGCCAGGGGGTCTTCCAATACCTAAAAATGATTAAACAATGAACGAGTGTCTCCAATGAAGAAAAAATATTGACATTCTCAACTTACCTATCCTAAGCCGCGGAAATTCTCTATTCCCACGAAAGTGGTGTATAACACTTTTCAGACTGTTTTGAAGAACACAAAAACCTTAGATTAATTAAGTCATAAACAAGCTATATCTATGTAAAGGTTGTAAAAAGAAAAATTAGAGCACAATTAAAGAAGTTTTAGAGGATGCAGGAAACGGGACTTTTTATAACATTAGGAATTGGATTTTTATCTAAATTACAGGTGGTCGTCTTAGCAATGATTTGACCGCCTGTAAAGAGGAAAAGCTTGAAGACACCTATATAGACTCATAAGCCCTACAAGAGCTATGACAAAGTTTAGATGAATGAACAACCTGAAGCTTATCTGAGAATTGGGATCCTTATGTACATCCCAATCCTACTTGGGAAGAGAGAACCCAAGTCCATTTCTGATGTGCTAGGCTCCAGGGAAACTGGAACCCATCCTCACAATGTATGAGACAAATGGATGTATTTTGATAAGGGTCCTACACTAAGGTTATGATTCTACCATATATGTCAATTGTATTCTCTATATTCCATTTAATTCCTATTTGCTGAATTTTCCGTCACAGAACCCCACTGCAGTTTTAAATCGCATCACCATCAAAACACCAGCAAATAAAAGAAAAACTGGAAGGTTAATGTCCAATGTATTTTAGTCGAAATACCAAAATTGCATGCATGCATCATACTAACACTACTAATTCCATTGACGTAAATAAAAAAGTTAACAATCCTATAAGCTTTTGTTTACCCATTATGACCGCCAGGCCCTCCTTTGCCATGTAGTCTAAGCACTCCACATGGAAGGTTTGTGTCGTCAAATATCTTCAATAAGCATTTTAAAAAAAGGTTAAGCTAACAGAAGATACAAGAAAACAAACATCTAAAAGGAGACAAAACAAAAGGTGAATAATAAGTACCAACACAACCCGATTCAATGGAAGTTTGTAATATGCTGCTAAAGGTCCAGCCTGCACTTCAATATGATAAACCATTACATAATCTACAGACAATAAAGTACTAAATTGTACTTATTTGTGGATTCTGTATATACATAAGCGATCTAACAACTTTTCCAATCAAAAAATGAACTAGCAGAATTTCCACTAAGATTCATGACAGTATCCCCTATATTTATCGAAATATAACTGCAAACACTGCCTGGCTGCTTATCCCGCTGTGGTTGGACTCTTTCTCTCAACTCATGTGTCATAGCATTAAAAATTAAGCCATTCCCTTGTCTGCAGAGCATCTATACTATTATTCATATTAAGCCAGTAGCAACCAAAGTTGCAACTTTTGCAATCAAAGTACGATCTTTTTTCTAATAACTGATCAGAAAAGTAACTTACAGACTCTCCACAAAGGTTCATGTAAGTCTGCGGCTTGGCGAGAAAGACCGAGGTTTCCCCAACCAACACTACAATCAGCAAAGCACAGAATCAAAAGTCACAACTAGAGAACAACAAAAGCTGCAACAAAAAAAAAAAAAAAATGCAGACCAACCTTCCCCAAACAGAGCCTTGCAGTGAACCCTATCCATGGGAACGCCGAGCGACTCCGCAAGCGCATCGATCATATCGAAGCCAACCTGCGTTGGAGCCATTCCGAATCGTTCGATTAACCTTTAAAAAAAGAAGAGGTTTTGGAGGGGAGCGAAGAAGAGAGAGTACATTGTGGCGCGTGCCTCGGTACTTGTCGCCGGGATTTCCCAGGCCGACGAAGAGCCATGGCCGGGGTAGAGGTACGGAGCCGAAGCGGCGGACGCACAACGTCCGGCCGAGCATCGCGTCGGCGCCGCCGGCAAATTCGCCGGGAAAAAATGTCGTGCTGACGGGGGCTATTTCTTAAAATCTACCACCAACTAAATATTAGCCGTCCATATAATCGGACGGCCCACAATAACCCCCTCTGTAAACCCTTACCCTCTCGAAACCCTCGTCTTCTCCACGCTGACGGCACCGAGGAGGCGGCCATGGCGGTGGAGTCATTGCGCGTCGCTCCTAGCACACCTTTGAGCTACACCTCACACGCTACTGCTCTCCCATCATCAAAGTTCCGACCTTTCAATCTCCGCTTCGTCATCTCCGCCTCCAACGACGGCTCTTTAGCTGGTATGTTCCTTTTTTTTACGTTTTGTTTTTGGGGGCATTTTCTGGGTAAAGGTTGGATCTTGGTGGTGATGTGTGTGTTTTTGAAACGCTGGATGCGCGGTGACATTGTGGTGGTGCAGTATCGAGCGATGGGAGGCCGTGGAAGTCGTACGACGCGAGGCTTGTCCTTGAGGACGGGTCTGTATGGAGGGCGAAGTCGTTTGGCGCTTCGGGGACACAAGTGGGGGAAGTGGTCTTTAACACCTCTTTGACAGGGTTGGTTCTTCCTTTGTCGTTCATGGTTCTTCATTTATATACTATGGTTATTGTGAAGCACATTAAATTGTTATTTGAGTGGAAGCATAGTGATTCTTCATTTTCCATTTTAGTAATCACCAAAAATGAACAGTAGTGTCCAGGCCTGATGATAAAATGCTGACTAGGGGTCGCCGATGCAATTTGTTTTTGAAATTTAATGAGCAATTTTTATGTAAGAAAAATGTGGCTGCAGGTACCAGGAGATTCTTACTGATCCTAGTTATGCTGGCCAATTTGTTGTGATGACAAATCCTCACATTGGGAATACTGGTGTTAATTTTTGTAAGCACTTTCAAATGAATGAAGTGGTTAATTTTGCATTTGATACTTTCTTTTGAAGTAATGTGACGAGTGTAATGCATTGTTGAGCATGTTTGTGTTTTTCTTCAATGTTTGTTGTGCTAGATGATGAGGAATCAAACCAATGCTTTCTTGCCGGTCTTGTCATAAGAAGTCTGAGCATCTGGTATGTTTTTAATTCTGCGATATATACATTCATGAAATTGGTTCTCCATCATAAATTTTGCTTTTTTTTTCTCGTGTATGTGCTCCAGTACCTCAAACTGGCAATGCACTGAATCTCTAGAGGAATATTTGGCCAAAAGAAATATCATGGGAATATGTAAGTTGCGATAAAGTTCAGTTGAAACTGCAACACCGAAATGGTTATTGCATTAAGAAATGTTCAAAGAGATGAGGTCTAATTAATTTTATATGTTTCTCCGTTTTATGTAGATGATGTGGATACACGCGCAATTACACGGAGATTAAGAGAAGATGGAAGCTTAAATGGAGTATTGAGTACTGATGAATCTAAAACAGATGAAGAACTGTTGGAGATGTCGCGTACATGGACTATAGTTGGTCAGTGTTTGTTGTGCATTTCTTTTTTTAACAGCAGTTTGTGGTCAATTATACTGTATATTTCAGGCACTGATTTCTACCATACTTAGTGCATTTTTGGAATTATTTGTTGTTTTTGTTTCCTTTCTCTTTGTTCCTTAGGTTTTTCATGATGTCTACTGGCTGTAGTCATGGCCCTTGTCCTTCCAATGCTAGTGGTGAAACCATTTCAGCTTTCATTTTCTATTAATGAGGAAAAATAAAAATTAGCCAAAGTATTTCTCATTAATGTGCTCGATCATTTTTCTTGTATTTGTCTTATTGTTTGTAGATTTGATTCTTATTGTTTTGAATTTATATTTACTTAATGAAGCTATATAAATATATTTTAATTAATTTGTGACGTGTAAATTTTGAAGCTTTATTTTTAATGCTGCTACCTACCCTTTTTTTTTTTGTTTTCAGAAGCATAGAGTGCTTTTCAGTATGTACTTTGCCGTTTTGTATTTTTTCAGTGTTTGACATGCTGGATAGTAAAGTTTACGTTAGCTAGAAGCAAAGATTGTATGTATGTATGTATGTATGTATTATTAATATTATTATTGTTATTTTTTTTTGCCAAGAATAATTACTTTCTTTTCTAAATGATGTTGAAGTAGTTATGACCAATGGGTTATCCAACATAGCTTTATAGGTTACCACTATAATATATAAGAAGATAAGAAGTCATTTTCGTTCTCAGAAGCATTGAATTGTACAATAGGTGTGGTTTTGCAAGATGAAACGCTGGCTTCAACTTAATTATTAAAAATCGGATCTCTATGTCACGTTCCTAGGTTTCAAGGTATTTAAAAGCCTATTCTACATTACCAAATTGGAATTTTATATAACAAAGACGTTGATGGATATAATTTGCAGGTGTGGATTTGATCAGCGGGGTGTCATGCCAGGATCCGTATGAGTGGAAGGAGAAAACTGATTCATCTTGGGAGTTCAAAGAAGATACCGCGTCAGAAAAATTTCATGTCAGTAGAAGTTGTTAACTTTCCCTTCTTATATTTAATTCTTGTCCTGGCTTTGAACTTTTCAGTTTTGCTCTTTATAAATTTCATGTTAGTTGAAGTTATTATGTTACCTGCCTTGTTTCGTTGGTATGTTATGCAGGTTGTGGCCTATGACTTTGGGATCAAACATAATATTTTGAGGCGCCTGGCATCCTATGGCTGCAAAATTACTGTAGTTCCTTCCACATGGCCAGCTTCGGAGACACTAAAAATGAACCCGGATGGAGTTCTGTTCAGCAATGGGCCAGGGGACCCATCTGCTGTCCCTTATGCGGTAGAAACTGTGATAAACTTGGTTGGAAAAGCACCAATTTTTGGAATCTGTATGGGTCACCAGCTGCTGGGTCAGGCTTTGGGAGGAAGAACTTTTAAAATGAAATTTGGTCATCATGGAGGAAACCATCCAGTTCGTGACCATAGAAATGGCAGAGTGGATATAAGCTCTCAAGTATGGGATATATCTTCTGAGGTTCTTACATATTATCACGACTGTTGCCCCTAATGCTGTTTTTTCTATTCATATATTTCCAGAACCACAACTACGCAGTGGATCCACAGACACTTCCTGCTGGTGTAGAAGTGACCCACACAAATCTGAATGATGGAAGCTGTGCTGGCCTTGCCTTCCCCGACCTCAATGTGATGTCCCTTCAATACCATCCTGAGGCTTCCCCAGGACCTCATGATTCAGACACCGGTACTGTGTTTCTTGCTATGTTTTGTTAGAACCGTAAATCTAAAGCTAGATCTTACAAAAGAAATGCGTTTTAGTTTTTATTGCGTGTTGTCTTGTATATAAATAGAAATAGGCAGCTTGCAGGATTTGTTGTTTAAATTTGTTTCTGTTATTTGTCCCAGTATTTGGAGAATTCGTGGAGTTGATGAGAAAAAACAAAAGCAAAAGGACACCCACTTCCTAACAGTAGTTTGATAGCTTGGTCAAAATAGCATAGCCACAGGTCTGGAAGAGTCAATTTTGGGAAGTGAACTTGTGGAACTGATGCTAGGAAGAGCTGGTTAAAAAGCAGAGATTACTCTGTAAATACGACCTCCGCATTCCTCTGAGGTGGTGTCCGACAGCAAAGCTAAGATCTTTACTAATTCAATTTTTAGTATTTATGCTTGGAGAGCCAGTCCTTGCTATCTTGAATTGATTTATCTCCTGCTGAGTCGCTTTAGTATGCTTGTGGCTAAGATTGTTGGAGCTATGGGCCACACTGTACCTTTTATTCGCTTTTGTATTTGACGAGTGGTGTGCACAATTTTGCTTCCCCAGGTGCCAGCCAATAAGAGATATTTATTTCAATGAGATCTTTATTTTGAAAATAACTTATGTTACAGACAGAGCCCCCCGCAAGCAACTTTAAATCTACTGTTCTAATATTATATATATATA
>JAVDBV010002717.1:0-14578 GCA_032619315.1 Piper longum
GGTATAAATTAGGAACCCTTAATTAATATATATATATATATATATATATATATATATTGATATTGTGCGTTGCATATATATTGGTGCTTTGCATGTGTACTCTCTAGCTTTCTTCTCCAACAACCATTAACAATATAAATTAGCATTAAGTATGCTCATCAAATGCCCACATTGGCCTCATAATTATACCATGTAATTAGGATGTGTCAAACAATAATATGTATTGATTATAAATCTCTCTGGTTTCATGTAATTAGCTAGCCATGTGTCTAAAGTTTGTTTGAGTACCAATATTTAACAGTAGGTGCCGTGAATTAAGTGACACGTATATCTTAATTACAAAAATCACTACTTTTTCATCATCTAAGCCTTGAAGTTAAGCTTCTCCGAATAATTAACTCTGGTGTTCTTCTTTTTTTAATTCTAAATTAAATAATTAAACATCAAATTAAAGTGCTTTGTTCCACTGCCTTGTTAACTTAAAAGATAAAACAATGGGATAATTTTCTATCAAATGGGTATTTTTCTGTTACCAACAGATAAATGAGGTATCTTTTTGGTCATGGAATGGGTGTAATGTATTTACCAAATCTTAATTAAATTTTTTGTATTTTTAAATGCGCTCAATATAATGCACAAATTGTTTTTGGAATGTGGTTAATTATTGAGTCATGTGGAATGATTCTGTTTACTTCTCCAGAGCCTTCTAGCAATGTCTTTTCAGTAATGTTTACATTTCTTAAGGGGAGGAAATCACTATTTTTTCATCTGGTGAACCCTAGCTCCCTAGACACTCCACTTTATTTATTGAGGACCCGGCTGGTCTTGATGCCTCAACCATTTTCCCTTTTTTTTTTCCTGTTTTCTGCAGACAATGTTGTCTATATATTTGCAAGGAATGAAAAAAGCATTTGATATTAAATTGAAGGTCAACATTTTGTGGAGGTCTTCTTCATGGCTCCAAGAATAATGAAGCAGAATATGCACATACATGATGCTTTTCACCCACCCACTTAGAACATGCTCTATGGCCCTTCCCCCCCTTCTACGAGAATCCTTCATCACTTGGTCCAAAGTCCCCAACTAAAAAGGAAGAATATCTTTGTGGCTTTTGTTAAAACTTTTTTATAAAAATTTGTGGGTTTTGATCATTAATCATAGATTTTGGTATCTGCTTGAATACATTACACGCAATCCTTGCATTGGGAGCTTCTCGGGCTGACTATGGGGACACACAGTCGTAATAGTCTTCAGAAAGAGATGATATCACTTTGAAGGAACGGTGCTAAATTAAAGACAAGCAATTACAGAGTTTCTATTGAAAGCAGGTTGTCATCTAATCTTTTTGAGCATCCTGCTTACTCGCATGCTCTTCAAATCATGACAGAGATTAGATTATGGTAGTGAACAAATCTTGGTTGGAAGTGAATATGTAGAGTCATCAATCAAGCAAAAGTAGGGTTCCTCACCTAAACTTTCCTACTGGACGGCCACATTGTTTGCTCATGGAAAGGGCGGTGATAGAAGACAAAAAAAAAAGGAGGGTCGAGAGAAGGTAATAGACTTTTCTTCCTTAGTGATTCTGCTATTGTCTACTTGTGCGATTTTGAGGGATATGAAGAAAAACGAGCCTGCTGGCTCAACAGATGAATGGATTCCAAGTTAAAAGTGCGTTCTTCTAATAGAGTCCAAAAGAATACGAATGTTTTATCCTTTCAAATGTCAAGTCGCCGAGTCATAATAAGGCTTAGGTTGAGCGACTTTTATGCTTGCTATAGTTTGTGGCTATAGTTCAAAAATTTGGGATTATAATAATTTTTCTATACGAAAAGATAGGTTTAGTGTGAAACAAATGCATATATTTATCTTTTTGTACTTGAAAATAAATTTTCATATGTATTTTGAACTTAATAATTTACTCTTATTAATAAAAAAATAATAATACTGACTTCTGATTAAAAGTTAGAGAATGAATTAATTAAAATTAAAAAATTTAAAAATATAATAAAAATACTTCTTACAAAGAGTAGTTGGTTTGAATCTTGTTAACTTCAATTTTTTTTAAAAAATAATTATCTTTTATGGTGGAATACCAAGCTAACCTCAATTTCTAACTCCATATTAATACGAATTTATCTAATTATTTTGAAAAAATATATGTAATAAAAAATTAAATATTTATAATTCATCTTTTTATTTAAATATGATATAATTTTAAAGTCAAATATATTTTATATCTAAGATATTAAATTATTATAGTCTATCTCATTATTTAATGAGAGTTTATATATGAAATAAAAATTTATCCGCTAGAAGTTGTGCATGATGCGATATTTTACCTAGTGATATATAATGAGTTATTTTCACATCAGTGGTGGAAGAGGTTGGTGACTTGAAAACTCTTAATCTAAAACTTAGTTTAGAGAATTATACGATTACTTTGTATTCAATTGCCAACCTCTTCCAAGATTAATGTGTGAAGAGAAAATTGTGAACTTGAATATAAATTTACATGAAAATTTTATTCTCTAAGCTAGTTTTGAGATTAATAGATGCCCAAAGTCTCATAAAACCAATCAATGAGTGAGTTTTGATATGTTCACTTGAAATAGAAAAGACTCAATGAAGTAAATTGTTGAATACTATTGCCAATTTAGAGCCATCAAGAGCGTTTTGCAAAAAAAAAAATCATAAAAATTTGTCAAGTTAGTTTTAAAAATCAAAATAAATTCTTAAAATTATATATTTTATGCACAAATTGTCTTTAACTAGGGGCAGACATGTCTCATTCAAATTTGCAATTGAGCACAAGCTGGAAGTCCAAGCACAGATTAACTAACACGAGTCATCAATCTTCAATTAGAGCAATTTTATTAATTAACCTGTTTGAAAAACAATTTGTTAATTAACCAGAAGTACATAGCATGCCTAAAAAAATTGACATAGTAGCTCCATGGACGTTTATCAGATAAAACCAAGCATGTGGTTGAGACCTTTTTTATTTTTGCCAAGCTGAGGCCTTTGCTTATAGTTGTGTATTTTTACTTGATGCGGGAAACACAATATTCTGCATTGGCAATGAAAGTTATGAAACCCAGGGCAACGTAGGCAACTGTTGAACACCAAATCAAATGTATGAGCTCTGGATAGCTTTATATGGTTTGGACTTTGCTCCAATTCATGTTAATTTCCTTTCGGTTGAGAAAGTGGGGTTCTGGAGAGCAAAATAGGCTCCAGGGGAAAAGTTCAACTAAGAAATGCATGCACCATTAGCTCATGCCACAGGAGGTTGTTCACGTTATCAACAGTATCGCCCACTCCATTAGGTGGACTTTGAAAAACATAATAACATCATGAAATGGTTCTACTATGCCACCAAATTGACCGCTCTTTGCTGTCCACAATCTCTGATTTGCTGTGATATAATTAGTGTCGCCTCAAAATTGTGGCCATGAGTCTCAAAAAAATTAAAAAAATTGTGCCTATGAAGAATTTTTAAAAAAAAACAAAGATACTAGAAAAAAAGGAAAAATATTTTGCTTCACATGGCTCCGCTTCTTTATTTTCGCATTACATCTACCAAGCCATGAATCTCGAAGACCCAAAATAAAGTAACACTCATATTTAGATAATAGAAGCAATGTGAGGATTCAGATCATGCACATAATATGGTTGAAACTAAATTATTTTAAAAAAAACTCCTATTGTAGACACAAATGATTTTTAAAATGCTTTATGATATCATGCGTCAAATTTAGTCCTACAAGAATTATAAAATCTTAGTGCGTGTACTATTTAGGGATTAGTTCGGATCGGATGCGGTTGTATTCATATATATTCCAAATCCGAATATATGAACTTGTATCTGTCCTGAATTCTAAGATTACTTCTATTTCATTTATCCTATCTGTATTCAAACCAAATCTGCTACACCAGTATTTGATCCATTTCCTACCCGATCAAACAAAATGATGAAAATTTTAATATTAAAATAAAAATAATGAAAATATTATTTTATATATTTTCAATTCTAAAATAAATATAATTTTATAAAATAATATCTATTCGGATGAGATAAAAATCAAATCATCCAAAACCTGCATCCCATTCTAAAATATTTTTAAATATATTATATATCTAAAAAGTACAAACATGAATCCAAATGAAACTATTTTGGGTCATATAACGAACAAGATTTATGCATATCGAAGATCAGAACCTATCCCTGATAATAGTTGTTAAAGATCTTTCAACTTAGTTTCATATCTAATACTTACTAGAATAAAATCCTATTTATGAATAAAAATGGAATATAAAGCTTGGACTTAGTTAACTACTTTTAAACAAATGACTTGGCCTATTATGTTACACTCTGGGCCGAGTCGTTACAAGTGGTATTATAACAATTTGGTTACGTGTTAGATGGTGGACTAGAGTAGGGCTGTTGGCTAGGTTGTTGATCACGGGCCAAAAAATATTGTAGATTGGGGGTAGTAACAGATTAAATGTAAGAATTTCGATGACGAAGTTTTCTAAGATATGTGGATTGTGAGATCCCCCAATTTAGTCTAAGAAGGGGTCAAAGGTTTTAGCAAAAAATTAGTATATTAGAATTATAATTAAGAATGATAACTAAAGTCTAATGTGAATCGTTAATTATAATCTAATGGTCCAAATTAAACTTTGTACATAAAATTATCTAAATTTAATAAAAATTATAAAAAAAAACATGAGAGAGACATGGTCAAAGACCATTTTATTTTATTGTAAGTAGATAGATAGATATAAATATGTAGAATATTAGTGATTCCAAACAACAATAAATATAAATTTAGAAGTAAAAAATAAAAATTAGGTAAAAAATAAAATAAAATTTTTATTATAATTTTACAATAAAACTAAAAATTGGAAAAATATTTTTTATAATATATATTAATATTATACTATACAAAGAAGGCTCATTTTTTTTCCCCACCTTTCGGTCACTAATTATTATTGCATGTCATATATTAATTCTCCTAAATTTTATGTACTCTTATTATTATTTTAACTTTTTCATTGGAAAGTTTGTCACGGTTTTTTATGTCGCATGTCTTTTATTAATTTGGCTAACTTTATACATATTTATTGTTTTTATTAAGACTCATTTTTTGCCACGTTCCTTTCATTAATTATTATTTCATGTCATTTATTAATTCTCCTAACTTTTGTATACTCTTATTATTATTTTAAGTTTTTCATTGGAAAAGTTTGTCATGGTTTTTTATTGTCACATTCCTTATTAATTCGGCTAAATTTATAAATATTTATTGTTTTTATAAAGACTCATTTTTTGTCACGAGCCTTTCATTAATTATTATTGCATGTCATTTAATAATTCTCCTAAATTTTGTATACTTTTTTTTATTGTTTTAACTATTTTATAGGGAAAATTTGTCATGGTTTTTTATGGTTACATGCCCTTTACTAATTTGGCTAAATTTCTACATTTCTATTGTTTTTATTCAGACTTGTTTTTTTGCCTCGTGCCTTTCATTAATTTTTATTACATGTCATTTATTTATTCTCGCAATTTTATATACTCTTATTATTATTTTAACTTTTTTATTGGGAAAGTTTGTCATGGTTTTTTATCGTCACATGTCATTTATTAATTTGGCTAAATTTCTAAATATCTATTATTTTTACTTTACTTTTTTACCCTTTCTTATTGGGAAAGTCTATATAATATAATCTTGACCGTTGATTTTTACTTTACTTTGTCTCTAAATTATCTTAATTCAAGAAAAAATATAAAAAAATTGTGAGTGAGACATGTTGCCAAACACCGCTTTGCTTTATATTATTGAGTAGAAAGATAAGAGCATGCATGCAGATTCCGCGGGGTGCTTCACTGTGCTGAGATAGAAGTGAAATCAAAAAAATATTTAGGCAATTCAATTGTTATCAATTGTATCTTAAATTTACATAAGAAATAAAAAAATTATGAAGTTTACATATAATAATTTATGCTATAAGCATTAATTTTTTAATTAAAAGATGCCCATTTTCTAAACATTTTACGATAAAATATAAGTAAGACTTTAAATTAAGTGGACTCCTTTGAAAATTTCATCTCCATCATTTTTTATAAAAAAACATAAATAAAAAGAACTTTTCTGTAAAGAGATGTTATTATGTCGAAGCATAACTAAGTTTTCGTAACTTATAAGTAAAAACATTTCATATATTTTATATCTTTTTTTCATGCCAAACACTGTGCTAAATATTTTTAAAAATATTATGAAAATTCATTAATATTCAATTTAATGCGATCATTTTGAAGAAATATTAAATATATGGAAAATAATCTTTTGGGTGTCTTCCAGCCAACATTGGTTGTAAGACCAAATAAATGACTAGAGATTATAAATAATAACACTCATTTATTATGGAAATAACAAAATTATAACTAAGACATATAATGGGTGGGGGATTAGCTTTTAGCAGATTCCTATTCTTATATATATATATATATAGTTGGTGTAACTATGATTTACAAGCTAATAAATATTGATAAGAGTCAAAATCTACTTTTGAACCCGTGAGTTGCTGGCTATAGTTTATGATTATATTATCAATAACTTTAGTCACTCATTTAAATGTACGATTATAACTTTTTTATATAAATAAAAATATTCTTATCACTCAACGACTTTGTAATTTAACTGTTCATGCTAATTATTTCAATAATAAATTTTAACTCTATTGATCATCAGGCTATTTGACTAAATAAAAATTTCACACCTTATAGCTACTTATATTTTGTAGGTCCAATATTGTGGGATAATAGAAGTCTTTAGAAAGTATATGAACAAAATATAACATACATATAAAATCAGATAAAACATTATACGCATAAATTATATTTTTTGTAGCTTATATGAGCTATATTTTTTATTTAGAATAATTTGATAGGTCCTATCACCCAATAACCACGTTTATAAATAAAAAATATATATAATTAGACTAATTATAAATTTTTAACCCAATTTAATATTTTTATTCTATTCATCTTAATTATTAAAGTAATTATAATAAAAAATAACGTTAAAATATCTATTAATTAACAAATTTTTAATAAATATAAAATTATATTATATAATGTCAAAAAAATATAAAATTTAATAAACCTCCTAAGCACTTTACTTTTAATACATATATACATATAAATATTATTTTCGATGACTTACTAAAAAAATACAAATTAGATGGGTAATGTAGCTTCGCGTAACTCACCTCAATTTTTACCAATTAGATAACATCATTTTTTTACTCAAACAATAAACCATATGTAGATATCATCTTCCTAATAATACAAGACAATAAGGTGTTCAACAACACTGAATGAGAAGAAGCACAATTATTTCAGACCCATTGGCATAGCTTAAGTAACAGAATTGGCTAAAGAGACTCATGCCTCGCCTTGTGATCCTTGGTCTTATGGTGAGGTTCTACAACTGCAGAGGGACAGCCACCCTGTGCAGTTGGCCGTCGTGGGCTAGGTCTGGCCGGTCGTGGCCTGATAGGGCCACATGACCGATCTGGTTGCGGAGTCAATGGGATCCGGCTACCTCTATCCGACGACGATCAGTAGCTTGGTCTAGCTCGCCATGATTGGCGGCTGGCCATAGCTGCGTGCGAGGAGCTTTATTTTTTTTTGGTATTTTTTTTATTAAAGAAATCGTTAAAACTCTTTTTATAAAATTACCTATTTCTAATTTTTATTGTAAAACCAAAACTACAGTACAAATCTCCATTATATTAATAATTTTAATGCATTGATGTGATTGGTGCTTAATTTAAAATTTAATTATTATCACCAGAGAAATCTTGAAGCACATGCATAAAAAATATTTAATTATTTTAATAAGAAATATTAAAAACAAATTCATCAAATGTAAAAGCCAACAAACATTTTTTAATCTCTGTAATATTCAAGCTAAAAAATCAATTAAAATAAATTTAAAGTATTATAGCGTTGACTAGTTGTAAACTTAGAAATGCGAACGATCTGGAACCACATGTTTAAGTTCCCCTACCAAAATCAACACCCGAATCAAAATTTAGTCGACTTATTCCATGTTGATTATTAGATTACGACTACTTTCTACATAATAAAATTTTTTTCTTGTTTTTGCATAATATGGCGGTTTTTACTTACTAGTCTTTGTCTATCTGCATGCCTCAGTGGCTTCGCCCACCGCCACCCTCTCCATCGAGTCCCATCCGCTCTTCACAAGACCATCTTCTTCCTCCTCTCCAGCTCCCTCTCCCTCCTACTCTTCTCCGGTCCAGTCCTCCCAACCGCCCTCTACTCCCTGATGTCCGCCTCCCATCATTTCAAGCACTACGACTTCCGGCATTCCGTCGTCGACGTGCCCCAGGTCGGTGGTGATCTTGCTGGCGTACTATGCCTGCGACGGCCCTGGGCTGTCGAGGTGGCTTTACCTCGCTGTGGCGACGGTTTGCTGTCTGTTTTCGGCGGCCGCGGTGTCGGCCTAAATCAATATTGAAACCTTGGCCATTCACCGTCACCCAGTTCTGCAACATGTAAGCCTTTCCATGCATCTCATCAACAACCTTCTTCAATCTGGACCTCTCAACCTCAAGGTCAGACACCAGCTTGCTAGCAATCTTGCCCCTTCTTTTAAGGCATTGTTATTTTGGGTTGGGCAGGCGGCGGGTGTGGTAGGGGAGCGTTGTTGGATGGCGGCGGCTCTGTTCTTGTGCTCCATGGTCATGACGGTGGCTCATGTGATGGTGGCCTGCCGGACCAGCTGCAGAGGGCGTTCAAGATTGGCATCCCTTTTCTTTCTCTTTTATCAATGTGTTATCAATATCATGTGTTGGATTTTGTGGGGAGAAAAAAATAGTTTGGGAATCCTTCGATACTGGAAATCAAACTATCTTGCTTTTGTAGATCAAACTTATATACGATTTCTGCTACAAAAACTATGAGATTGTGGTTGAATCATGACGTTGCTTTTATTGTCTGGAAGAATATTCTTTGCGGAAAATTAGGCTTTAAAACTTATGAAAAATCACTATGGAATCTTTCTATATGTTCTAGCTCTTTGGAATAATCTCCTAGGACAAACTAAGGTATGTTTTGACCGTATTCTCTAATTTATTGAACCTGGTTATGATTTCCAAGTACCCGTACTGGTTTTAAAAATGGAATTGGTTGTTGGGTATGTTAGATATTTTATAATCAGGATTGAAAATTTTGTTACATACTGTTTGTCATTGGATTCTTGCAAATGAACCTTAATTGGTTGCAAGTTTTGCAAAATTTTCAAGTGCGTGGACTGGTTATAGCTAAAAAATTGGTGGTTGAAAGTGATATATTGACTGTATGATCAGGACCAAAAAAAACAATAGGCATTTTGGTGGTGCTTTTAAAATCTGTTGGTCATAAGTCCAGACCAAAGTACTCTGCAAAGCTTTGTTAAGTGAATAATTTTTTTGTTGAATTCATTTATTCATTGGATTCCTAGAAATGGATCCAATCATCCAGATTACAACATTTGAGCTTATTTGACTCAGTTTAGAATTAAAAGATCTGCGAACTTTCATGTCACCAATTTACAGTAGCTAAGAATCTGCTCCCCCCGTTTGTTTGTTAAACGCTATAGTAGCATCAACATGTACTTGGTACTTGACATGTCTGCTTACTTTTATTCTGTTTGGCAAGAGGGGCATGCTTGTATGTTTGCTACAAATATTGGTTTTGAATTGCTTCCTTGCCTGTGTTGCAGATTTTAGCTTGTAAAAAGGGAATTTCAACCTCTCACAAACTCGCACAATTGAACAGCAACTGATAAGAGAGCTTGTTAATCAATTTGTTGTTTTTCGCATTCCCACACAGGTGCTCATTCTTTGCATCCCCTTTAGGATGCGTACGTACTATACTACAATCGTTCATTCTTTTTTGATCGATTGTCACCATTTTTTGCTTCTACATGTTGCTCTTTGGAAGTTTGATCTGTTGTATTTTTGATGCAGAACAAATTTTGGGCTGGCTCCATTGGCCCCTTGTTGTATACATTTTTGAGTTTGTGGCATCATATTTTAAAGCATGAAATTAATACTAGAGGGTAACATAACGACTTGTTTTGGATGTGATCCGATTTCTTGTCCTTGTTTGCCTTTGGAGTTGGAATTTAGAGCAAGAAAGTAGAGAAGTTTTATAGAAGATTGAATGTGATTTGGATCCATTCGCTCCTTCTTAGGTGCTTGACTACAGGTCTAAACAAATAAATGAGATTAAGAATAAAAATAAAAAAAAATAAAATTTTGCCGTCGTGGCAAAATGTCTGAGATTTTAGGTCAATTTTTAAATTTGAATCACATCACCTCCATAATCTAAACATAAATCTTTTGGACTAAATATGGTCAATCCCAAATGGCAAGTTGCTTCTTAATTATAAGTTTAATCTGACCGCATTATATCCTTCTCAGCATCCTTCTGATCTAATTCTCTTTCATTCTTATTTATATTTGTATAATCTCTGTTTAATTAATGTTCATAAGAATTTGTCAAACCAAGGGATGGCTTTTTTGTGAAAAAGAAGCAATATTCAATGGAACAACACACTCGTTCTGACCCAAATTATGTAAGCCTTAGAATAATATGCATTTATATATGATAATAATGAGCTTCAGAAAGCTCTTGTTTCTATAATTATGTCTACGAATGATGTAGGTATTAGTTAATCATGATAATACCAGGTATTGAAATTTAGGTAATTGTCTCCCAAAGCTAAGAATTTTTTCACATCAGTATTGAATTAAAGGGGGAAAAGTTAATCATCATTGAATCATTGAATGTCGGTCATTCTGAAAGCATGGGCTTAACCATTGTTTTAGACTACTTAAGCCTTGTCAATTCTATCACTATAAAATGAACATTCGCATATACATCAAGTTGGAAGAAGTGCACAATTTAGTCGGTGCATAATCTGCATATTATTGAACATGAAGTGGTGATGATGCTTGAAGAAAGATTAAGAAAATTGCATATCTTAATTTATTGTGTGTCGAATTCTTCACACGGCGCATTTTGCCAGTTTCGTGTAATGAATGATTAAACTAGTACCCATTTGGTGTTCCCCTCGCGGCCCATTAGTTTGTAGGGAAAATGGTCAAGTTGGCCCATTCTGTTGAGGCCCGCCGGCGCAGAAGAATTGAAAATGCCAAAAAGATACCTTCGAGAGGCCCATTATGTCATCGAAGCCCATCCTTTTTTTTTATGGGAAGACAAAAAGATAAGATATATAATTTACATCAAAGCATGTTTTATTTTGTTACACGCTAATATTCTTTTGTGATTCTTTAGTTATGCCTAATAAAAAAGACACTTGGCAAGTTTTTTATTTTTTATTATGGAAATTTAATTAATCAATTTACATATTCAATAAAGATGAAAATAGGAGTTGATATACATTAAAAATACTTATATTTTATTATTTTTTGTAATTTTTAATTAATATATTACTAATCCTAGTATAAAAATATAGAGAGATTTTCAAATATCTTAATAAGATTTGTAAAAAAATCTAATATTCTTTTGCGATTCTTTTGTTATGTCTAATAAAAAAGACACTTGACTAGTTTTTTTTTTTTGGAATTTTAACTAATCAATTTACATATTCAATAAAGATGAAAATAGAAGTTGATAAACATTAAACATACTAATATTTTATTATTTTTGTAATTTTTAATTAATAAATTACTAATCCTAGTATAAAAATATAGAGATAATTTCAAATATCTTAATAAGATTTGTAAAAACATCTAATATTCTTTTGAGATTCTTTTGTTATGTCTAACAAAAAAGACACTTTGGCAAGTTTTTTATTTTTTATTTTGGAATTTTAACTAATCAATTTACATATTCAAAAAAGATGAAAATAGGAGTTGGTAAACATAAAAAATACTTATATTTTATTATTTATGTAAATTTTCAATTAATAAATTATTAATCATAGTATAAAAATATAGAGAGATTTTCAAATATCTTAATAAGATTTGTAAAAAAATCTAATATTCTTTTGTTATGTCTAATAAAAAAAAACACTTGGCAAGTTTTTTATTTTTTATTTTGGAATTTTAATTAATCAATAAAGATGAAAATAGGAGTTGATAAACATTAAATATACTTAAATTTTATTATTTTTGTAATTTTCTAATTAATAAATTACTAAAATATAGAGAGATTTTCAAATACCTTAATAAGATTTATAAAAAAATCTAATATTCTTTTGCGATTCTTTTGTTATGTCTAATAAAAAAGACACTTGGCAAGCTTTTTATTTTTTATTTTGGAATTTTAACTAATCAAGTTACATATTCAATAAAGATGAAAATAGGAGTTGATAAACATTAAACATACTTATATTTTATTATTTTTGTAATTTTTCAATTAATAAATTACTAATCCTAGTATAAAAATATAGAGATATTTTCAAATATCTTAATAAGATTTGTAAAAAAATCTAATATTCGGCGCGATTCTATTGTTATGTCTAATAAAAAAGATACTTGGCAAGTTTTTTATTTATTATTTTGGAATTTTAATTAATCAATAAAGATGAAAATAGGAGTTGATAAACATTAAACATACTTATATTTGATTATTTTTGTAATTTTATAATTAATAAATTACTAATCCTAGTATAAAAACATAGGGAGATTTTCAAATATGTTAATAAGATTTGAAAAAAAAAATCTAATATTCGGTGCGTGATTAGATTGTACTTATTTATCTACAAAGTTTGTAAAGATATTCAAATTTCTAAATAAAATTTGAATTGATTTTTATTAAAATTATAACCAATTATAATAAGTTATTTGCTAATCCGTTGTTAAAAGTCAAGGACACGCGTCAAAATTTGTTCTATGTTATATGTAAATAGACTAGACTATACTAGATAGACTTGAGAAGATAGATAGATAGATAGATATATAAAGAGATAGATATTAATCGCCTTTTGTAAAATAAATGACAGATCAGGTGTGGTGCCCATCCCTGGAATTTAATCATTTTCTAGACTAAATCCAACCATTTGTCATTTGGTGAAAATAAAAATTCAACCCTTAAATCATTTATGACATGGTCGTGTTTAAAAAGTGAAACTAAGTTAAAAAATATATTTTATGGGTAAAAATGGAAACTTGGTGAATTTTTAATAAAAAACATAGTTTAAAAAGTTAGTGATTGTATTAATCCATATTCTTAATTTTTATGTTAGAACTAGAGTTAATGAAAGAACAAATTAAGAATGAGTAGTGAGTTCTTGGTACTATATATCTCCCTAGAACCAAAACCAATCATTTATAACCAACCAGTGTTTCTCCCTAACCAAATCTGATTACGAGCACCCAAAATCATATATATTATTAAGGTCTGGTTAGGTTGGGTGCATGGCTAATGGTTTAACGAAACCCTTAAGCATCCCTAGATCAAGAAATATATGACAATAGGCACCACTAGATGAAGATATATATGACGATTTAGTTTTAAACTGATCAATGAGATGGATGCTAAAAGATCATATGGGAACAAAACAGGTTGTGATTAGTGGGAGATCACCGTCTGTATACAAAGAAAACAAGATACAGTGGCTTGGCACCATAGCCACCATCCACATGTAGAAGGGATAGAAACCAATCAAAGCATAAACCCCCGAAGCAGATTAGCATTTAGCTAGTAGCATCTCCCACTCTTCTTCAGACATGAACAAAGACAATAACAAACTATTATTACCCCATATCAGGCTCAATATATATACACCAAATGGCGCTACAGCAAAGGAAGATTGGAGGTAAGGGAAGGTAATAATAAGCTCCATATGTGGAGGATGGAGATGTGGAACCGACCATTTTACAAGGCATGTTACATCAGAGAAATAGGGACAGGTTAGTGAGTGGGAGGGAAGAGAACAAAGGAGGTGTCACAAAGAAACATCACGAGGAGATAATGTTCATTGTCTAGTTTATCTTTGAACGTGTGGAGGAGAAGGGATAAATAAGAGAAGGTACTTGTTGATGTCCACTATTCATATATGTATTTAATCATTCAAAAGTCTGGGTCTAAATCGGACGAAACACACCCATCAAAAGCCTTAGCCTAATCTTGTGTGTCGCATGCCTTGATTGAGCCCAATGAGCTCCTCAATTTGATTGACGGCTTGGTGTAGTGCTGGTGGAGAACCATCTGAGCAGAAGCCATTGGTGGCCTGTGTTGGGGTTCGGGACATGGGTTGGACCTTGTGTTGTAACCATAGTCGTCACCTTTGCAATTGGACAGCAGGAGGCGGAAGGGGGTCTATCAATGTTCCTTTCTGATCTGGTGGTAGTGCAATCACTGCAATCACTTTCAGATGTAAGAAGCATAAGATATATGATATCCATATGCCCGCCACATTTATAGTTGAAACTTGACAGAGAATTCTCTAAACACTCACTGGCCTAGACATGCAATATGGTTCCACTCTACATTACAAATTAAATTGGCACAAGATTTGTTATTTAA